>JAODVQ020293664.1:0-12432 GCA_025400075.2 Phenganax stokvisi
CATTACAGGCTAGTAAACTACATATGTGGGATTAGTTGATAGCAAGCTGAACACAGCGTCTCTAACGGTCAATAATCCAATTTCAAGAACTGTTCAGGTAAGCTAGCTTATAGCTAGAAATACTATACCTGTTGTTAGGTACTTATTCCAGACCAATACTTCTGTCTTACTTCAGTCTCTTTCCTCCGAATGCTAATAGTTGGACCACGCCCTTATCCACGCCTCTCAATTTTCCGAAGGATGTCTCCGCGTAACGGCCTTCATTTATTTGCTTTGCGGCGGTGCTATACCCTGTAGAAGATATGAGGACTGGGAGAAGAGCGTTTTTCTTCGTGCACTCTGCCAGGAACGACGGCAGACGTAAGTGACACGCGCTTTTTCTCGATTTACGGCGATTACGCGTGCGCGCGACAAGCCAGTTACACGTGATTTTCACGAGTAAACATTGCTCAATTCGGGTCGATCTACTTCCCGATGTGGATTGGCTCAATGCGGGTCAATTCGAATTGGGTTCCTAGTGCGGACAGGATTGATGCGGGTCAATGCGCATTGAGACGGTAAGTGCGGACACGCCTTTAAAACCCCAAGCGCAAGCTACGGCAATGTGTTACATAACTATGATGTCACTCTGTTTCCATGGCAACCACTTAAAAGTTATTTTTATAGATAACTTGCAAACAAAAGGGTCCCTGACAAGCAAACTTGGCCGAAGGTAGACCACATTGAACATAGTAGCTAACTATGACAAAATTCTGTCTCGGCGTGGCAATCACTCAAAAGTTGTTTTTGACGTGCAGTCTGGAAAAGGCAGGAGAAGGGGGTAAAGTGAGTGGGGAGAAGAGAGGCTAGGAAAAGTCTAGTTACTCTACAAGAACGTTTGCATATACAACAATTAGACAGTAGAGTCAAAAATGAATAACATTTTCAGTGGAACCCTGCTGGACAGCCATCTATAGTGGACATCTCAATACAGTAGATAAATTTCTGGATTCCAACTTACTACAAATCAATGCATCTTAACCCTTCCAGAGGACACCCTTCCATAGCGGATAAATATCCTGGCCCCAAGTTGTGCATTATATAGAAGTTACACTAAAGTCATGTTGTTTTGACTAAAAGCCAAGTATTATTATTATTACTACTACTTTTTTGGTTCCTTATTGATTGTCTCCTTCCCTGTTATTGAACCTGGACTGGTGGCTCAGATTAATAGCGATATCTTCTTTCTTTAGGGTGACCTGTACGTTTACTCATATCAAAAGTTGAATTATGTGGTAATATAAAAACACTGTATACAATTTCTACGCAGTAATTGCAATATTGTTGTTTTCTCAGTGGAGTTTGGATCTTCTCTACTTTGTTGTCCTGGAGACATGGTAGTTTGTCTGTGGTGTTGAGCCAGCATATATAGAGCTGAGAGCATGCAGGGAGCTGTGATGCTTGAAAGCCAGCCAAGAAAGCAGGGCCAGCAGAAACTAGAGACTGCAGGACAAGCAGGGAACTGTGGTGTCAGAGAACCAGCCTGTACAGCAGAGAACTGTTGCGTATGAGAGCCAGTCCGGCCAGCAGAAACTGTGGTGTCTGAGAACCAGCCCAGCCAGCAGGGAACTCTTGCATCCAAGAGCTCTAGCTGGGCCAGCAGGAAACAGTGGTGTCTGAGGGCCAGCCAGAACAGCAGGAAACTGGTGTCTGAAAGCCAGCAGTGCCTGCAAGGAGCTGGCCAGGCCTGCAGGGAACTCTCATGTCTGAGAGCTGAGCAGTCCAGCAGGGAACTGTGGTGTCGGAGAGCCAGCCGGGAACAGCGGTGTCTAAAAATTACGTTGGACCTGCAGTGTCTTATAGTGGGAAGGGGTTAGAGGGGAACTATGACTGGTAGACTGAAGAGCAATTGGGAGACTCTTATAAGCCAGAGAAGATGCTAATGTAGTCATCAGTTGTGCCTCAGGTCCATCCTGAAAATCGTCTGCATTTGACATGCTGGTGTAGTCCACAGTAGTCTGAGAGACTGTTGTAGTCTACCATTGTTTGTCGACTCCAGACTACATCACACTTGCTTGGCCAGTGACCACCCATATAAAGAAGTAAATATATTTGGTGATTGTATTGTGCACAGAGTTATAACAAAAAGGACCAGTAACCGCAAAGGCTTACAAGCTAAATATTCTTAGAAATCTTAGAATAAGAACTTCCTATGGAGAAGACCACTCCACTAGATTGAGCCGGCCTGTATATTCAACAATACTAACTAGAAATATTTCAGGTCTGAATGGAGAGGTCAGGAACGGACACTTTCTGAGAATCAGGGGATGGATCTGTCATGTTGAATGATATACAGTGAGGCAGAGTTGATATCTTACCAGAAAATAAGGTTGGAGTGTTGTAGAAGTTGCTAGCATACTGGGACAAATTGGCCTTGTGAAACACTCTCTGTGGCAATTCTGAACACTGAATTCTGAACATTAATACACACATACGTTATGACACAGTCCATGGATATGTGACCGGATTGGCTCCTACTTCTGGCAAAATGACCTCGGTTCTTGACATTCTGACTCGTGGTAATAACTGAAGTGGGCGTTTGTCACACTCCATGAGGTTATTATACAAACTGTTGATGTTCTCAACTCTAAAAGGCAAGCCCTTTGAGAGAGAGAAGAACATGTGCCAAGGTATCAATCATTTCTCTTACTGGATATCCTTTATGTTACACAGACTCTTCCAGCTCTTGCTCTTCAGTGCCCTTAAAAGGTACACATAATTATGATTTAGAATATTGTGGCAACCCCATGTTAAACTACATAAGTGTTATTTCTAACTCATGAGGTTATTATTAAGACCATTTAAATGTACTCAAGCCTATTCATGAGAAATTTTGCTCCATTGGGCAATTTTAACACATGTATGTTGCTAGCATGGAAAAGTGGGAATAATAGAGGCTAGGAAAAGTTCCTTTTAATGCTAAAATCCACTCCATTTTACTGCTTTCTATTGAAGTTTTCGGTTACACATAGGACAATCAAGGAGTAATGTGAAAAATTATCAAATGAATTGTTTATTGTTCAACTATTGCTTGCGCATACATGACAAGCAAAGAGTGTCATGTAAATGGCACCGTAGCACAGGCCAACTTATTTGTCTAATAGATCTAGTCTGGTACTGGATCTCTGTCAGATGCTGGGCATCATTAAACTGAATAATACAGCACATCAACCCTCACCCAATGCTGTATTGTGAAACTCACTACCAGTCTTTATAAGTGTCAAGAAGTAGTTTGAGTTTCCTAACTTATGTAGGGGATTGTCTTAGTCTACATGATATCATTCCAATGCTGTTTGGGGTTTGAGGGCTCCACAAATGATATTTCTCTCCACGTCTTTCCTATTGGTGCAGTAACTTCTTGGTGATGGATGTGATTATGTTGTAAGTATAAATTCCCAGTAATCCAGGACACAGGCCAACCCATATAATATACACAACTGGACAATTCAGATTAGTGACACTTACTGGTTGACAATCCCCTACCAAAGTACGTGTCCAGTACAGCCTAAGAGCGAGGACTAGCTGAGATGAGAAGCAGATAGCTTCTACAACATAGGAAGTGGCTGGGGAACAATTTTGTCCCAGGAACTGAGACCCCCTAGTATGTGAAGAAGGGGTCTGTATTTACGTAGGTCTTGGCAAATTATTAACCTTCGCCGTGCATGCGCGAGGATTACGGTATTCGTTCTGTGTGTCTGTCTGTCTGACCGTAATCGCGCATCTCACTTCTCTAAGCATACTTCCCGCTGAAACTGCAGCTACAATATCTTGGTGCGATGAACGTCAAAATTGTTTTGGGATTTCTCCCGAAATGACTTCGTTGCCGAGATACAGCGATTTTCATTTCCAATTTGGTAGCGATTTACGGCCATATTGAGTGATCGATATAATCGCGAGCGGCGTTGTTAAACATTCCAAGTTTGCACTACACCGTCGTGCTAGCGCCCGGTAGCCTAGCAGTAAAGCGTTATGTGTCTGGGGCTCAGCAACCTGAGTTCGGTACCCGAGACCATTTTTTTCTAGTTTCTGCAGGACACGCCCACCCTGCGCACTCTCCGTAGATTGAGCTTAGCTTTTTGTCTCACTTCATCAAAGCCTGATGAGTTTGAAATAGAACTAGACCAACCTAGCCTGCTGGTTTTCAGAGATCATAACGGGTTCTTATCTTTTTGCTATTTTGCTTTTTGGCTGCGGTAGCTACATAGCTAACATCACTGTTCTGAGAGCAGCCAACGCTGTCCGCTGTTTGCGCCGATGGTTTGCACTTTAGTGCTTTTCATTCACCTATTACTCTATTCATTCATTCCCACATTCAGCCTATTATTCTTTCAACCGTGCCTATTATTCTCACAAGCCATCCCATTATTCTGACTTTAGTTTCACATTATTCTCAACCTGATATTCAGATGATAACATTACAATACAAAAACAGTATAGTGCGCATTGAGTTACGATGTTACGGTGTGCCAACTCAGCAAGTTGCCTTGAACTCTGCACTACACAATATCCTTTGCGCTTCTTAATTTAACCTCAAAACTACTGCTTTTGGCAGAGTTAACTCTGCTGAATTCAATGTAGTGTTCAAAAGATTGATAGAGTCTGCGTACTGTAACAAACACACATTATTATGTATTGGTACCTAGTATTCTCAAATAATTCTGGGAATAATTTGCTAAGGCCAATCTGTGTTCCCATATGCTAGAGTGCTGGCATACCTGTACTTATCAGTTATGATGATTTATGACATACAAATAGACACGCCCCTTGCTTGCTTGACAGGTGATCATGAGTGCAGTGGATTATGTGCTCAGGCTGTGACCCAGTACCTTGATTCTCTTGTGACCATATTTGTAGCCATTTATTATGATAGAAGGTAAGAGAAGAAATTGTCCTTTTTTAAAACTAGAGTCAAACATAAAGGACACAAACAAAAAACCATATTACTAGCAATATTCATGCGTATCTATGCCTCATGCCATCAAGCGAGGTCACGAAACGGAAAAGTAGAGTGGGGCTGCATCACACACATAATAGCTAAACTTCTTAATTATAACTTATGATAAGAATAATCAAAATGTGTGATTATGATATAATTTTTCTGATATAAGACTGCACACCTTCATAGGTGTCCTCGATGTACTTAACATACTGTGCAATACAAGATATCTTGAGACACTGTTGGAGACGGGGATCAATATTAGAGAAAGATTTTAGAACTTGAGTGTCTGGAGCAGTGAAAGATCGTAGAAACAATAAATTACCCCATTTATCTCTCTCTATGGCAAAAAAAGCATTGAAGTCAATCCTACTTCTCATTTTCTGAAAGTCGTAGTCTCTTTGCCAGAATAGTAGAGTCTGTGGCTGAGTAATATCAGATGAAGAGAAAGATCTTTGAAGATTGGGAGACGTCATACTAGCTACTTTACCAAGATTGAACTGCTGGAGGGGATAAAATCCTGTCCATTCTGACTGCTCTTGTTTAAGGCTTGGTTTTGACATAGAGGGTAAAAATACTTTGATTGTATATTTATTTCTTGAAGTATGGTATTCTTCTTGAGAATATTGTTTAATTCTATAAGGAAACTGGTGCATGTATTCTTGTCATGCAGAGGAACACTTTCAATCTTTGAGAAATTCAGAAGAGATTTATGCTTGGATTCAATTTGAACAAATTCCAGATCATTGATTGATAACGACTTCAGTGTAATGTTTTTCCTTAACGCACTACAGATGAAGAGGATTCCATCATAGCCCAGCTTGCTTCTCACCAACGTCAATGAGACGAGGCTAGAACAGTGTATTAAGATACTACGGATGTCAGCCATGGTCTCACGAGATATGTTGGGCAATAACAACTCTGTGATTTTATTTGATCTCAGAACTGATTTCAGTATTGAGTGAAGCAGATGATCCGTTTGACTGCATAGTGCATAAGTAGTTGGCAGAAAGATATTCAGAAAAATATGTTCAAATTTGAAATCACTTTCTTCTGACCAGGCAATAAGTGAAGCCTGTACTTTCCTCATGGAGATAACCAACATCCTTAATGTAGGTTTCACTGCAGCAAGAAATTCTAAAGATGTACAATAATCTATATCAATGTCAAGAATCTCAATTTCTTTGAATGACTGTAGGAAATTTTTTAGTAAAGAACCATCAATTGACCCACATGTAATACACAAACTATGTACTTTACTTACAAATTTCAGTTTTGTTAGCCACAAAATACACTTGTTTGACACTTCAAATGATGCAAACCTAAGATTTATTGTAAGTTCATCAACACTAGAAGTGTTTGATTTACTGTGATCCTCAAGACCTTTTACATATGTTTCCAACAACATTACATCATTAGCATGGGTAATCCAAATTGTCAAATTGATTGGAATTGAAGAATATACCTGACAGTAAGAAAGAGCATAGCAATCATATGGAGTTAGATCTGAGCTAATAGCAGCCATTGCTTTCTTCCTTGAAAAATAAAGTGCTGGTAAGTGTCCATTCTGGGCTTCATACATAGAACGTAACAAATATCCCTCTTTTTTTGCAGTTATAGTGATGTACTCTTCCCAAAGTCTACTCTCAGTTTCCGACTGGCATGTCATTCCAGTAATACCAGTCAAAAATATAGCTGGTTCAACATCTCCTGTCCTAACTAATCCTAAAATGTTTCTGTCCTCGTTGTCCGTAACATTGTCATCCATTTTAGGGACATATTCAATAGCTTTCCTACAATAGGATACATGAAAGCTAGTACCGTAGTTCTTAGCTAGGTGCCAAGCAGCCAAGTATTCTTGTAAACTTAAATGAAGAAATGAAAAAGTTTTCTCCATTGCCCTTCCTGCATACACTTCATTGGACTCATTCATGAAACCAAAATGAACTAAACCCTCTGGGATGTCTTCTATGAAGAATGTCACCTTTTTTTCTTTACAGTGATAGCTCTGATAAGCAAATTTAGTTAAATTCTTAAATTCTTCCATGTCTTCTTCTCCTAGCCCTTCTGGAAGCATAGAAGTATACACGTGTCCCTTATTTTGCATTCTCATATGTCTAACAAGAAGAGAGTGCGTTAGAGCTGCATACAGCTGTGTTCTTGTTTTTGGTATTAACAGGTGAGAGCTTCTCTCAGACTCATAATACACTTTTGTTAAAATGGCACAATTAAGGGGAATGTACATCATTGACTTAATGTGAGGGACAAGAAACATGTACTTCAAGAAATTAGCCTGAAGTTCTGGTTCACTGCTAAACACCTTAGTGACATACCTAACTCTTTCTTCCTCTGTGAAGCCAATAATTTCCACATGCTTATCGACTTGAGGCTGGAAGTAAGTTTTAAGTGTTGCATTTGCTGATGGTCTAGTCATGAGAATGATGGTACACTCTGGTAACAATTTCCTGCAAAGAATGCTTCCTACTACTGAATCCTCATGTAAAATGTGAGAAATTTCATCAAAACCATCCAAAAGTAGCAGTAGGTTTCTGCCATGGTTACTGTGTAGTTCTTGAGCAATATCTTTGCTTAATCCTGGCTGAAATGGATATCGCAATATATCTGAGAGTGAAGTGGCATTCATGACATACTTTTCCCTTAATCTAAGCAGCAAAACAAGGATGTAGTCTCCCATGAGCTCATCCCACCTCCTACACAGCTCCCAGATAAATGTGCTCTTGCCAATTCCTGGTGGTCCTTCTACTAGAACGAACTTAACTGGTCCCTTACCAGTCTCCTGGGAGAGCAAATCTTGCATTGCAATGGGTACTTTTTGGTTAACAATCTGGTCAACTCCCCCATGCAGTGTTTGCATAGTAAATGCATCTCTTTCATTTGGAACTATGTTTTCTTTACTGACCATGGCCAAGCTGATGTAGGGGGCACTCAGACTTGGGAGGTATTTGTCTGCTACAGCAAGAGATCTAGCTCCATAACAAGCCCTCAGATATTCTCTGTATTCTCTCAGTACATGACTTGACCCAAACTGGATTGGGAACACGCAACTGTGATCTGGTACAGAAGTAATCATACAAGTGGAAGATGACTGCTGCTGTGGTGGCAGACATTTGGTGCGGTAGGCTGCACCTGTAGAGTGGTATGAGAAGCCTGTCATGTCAACACAATCTGATGTAGGCATAGAGTTTAGCATGCGCATAATTATTATCAATCTTGCTACTCTCTACGACACTTGGAGGGGCAAAGGATAATATGAAATAAAATTTGCTGAACACAGTTTGTTTTCTGACTGTGATTGAGGGGTTGTCTGCTCCAAAAGTGTATCTACACGCAAACTTCAATTCGAGTATGTATTTATTTGCCATCACCATTCGAAGACTGTCCATCCTTTAGTAAGTTAAGAGCTTTCACTAGTTATATATATTAAAAGGCATTAACAGCAAAGCAAACCCTCAGTGCAGATGGTGATTTAGCTTTTGCAGTGTAAAGGATAAGGCAGAACCATGTCCATTGTGTATGTAAGAGCAGTAGGCTAACTATGGCTGAGTATGAGATAGCATGAGGGCCTTATTACTGGAATGTATACAATGAGCCTGCGCTGTGGGTGATGTCGAAAAACTACTAATACAAAAAGAAAAAGGGATGTCCACTAGATTCAAACTCTCAGGCCTAGCTTGCTGCCTCACAGCGAGGCAGCCTGTCATCCCTATGCTTTGAAACAAAAGATCGACCATAAAGAGCAAACTTGAACTATGTATGATGATTGTATCACTTGGCCAATGTGGGCCCCGATCATGACCTTGTTAGGCATGGATATTGCTCTATCTTAGGCACCAACCATTATGAGGCAAAATCTCTCTTAACATTCAATGCAGAAAGACTATGTAGCGTCACTTATAGCACAAAATATGCTGCTAGAAATGAGTTGTTCGATAATGGACAGATTGACAGATGGACGGACACACAGAATAAGTACCACTGATTTAGGGATTATAGATGTTACGTATTTTGTTTATAATTACAATCTTGCTCGTTTAACTTCGAGTAAAGCACCAGTTAGAATGTAAATAAGGACTCCATATTTAGAGGCACCCACTAAGGTTTTTATTCTATAAAATTGGCACCGGGTCTTCATATCTCACAATTATGCATTATTTCCAAGGAGTAAGTGGTTAACAGGACATACAAGGTACCATAAGATGTACAGTAGGCCAGTTAGAAAGCTGCCACATGCTCTAGCACAAACAATTAGTACTTTCCTGTTTTGATCATGTTCTCTGTGTTGATCTTACAAAGCTATAATACAATATAGAGGAAATTACACATTTCCTTTACATTGTAGCACTTACATTCCCATGGAGGTGTGGAATAGTGCCATTGGCCACTCAATATATCTAACCATGTTCTACATTCTCCTATACAGTACTTGTAATGTACCAAACATTTATGAACGGAACACTTATTATTATTAGTACTATTGTCATTGTGATGACAGTCTTGAACCGCATGGTTTAAGGCTAGATAGAACAGTACTCTCATTCTATGCTGAGTTTAGTTACAAGTCCCGAACAGAAAGAGAGTTGACTGACCACATTTTCACCTCTTTTACCTATTGCCTTATGCACATGAGAAAAGAGCCTGAATTGGAAAAGTACGCGATCTGCAGATACTGTTTTCTATCATACAATACATAAGGCCTTGACATCACATTATTTGTCATGTCACACAAGCGTCACAAAATTCAAATTGTCCGCATGTGCCAATTAACATATGCTGCTAAACATGACAATTAAATTTCACGATGCAATGTTGGTTGCAGCCCTACACGTAATGAAAATGGCAAATTGCAGTAAAACACAGTATTTTTGCTGATTTGGGCTTGTTCCTTGTGCACATTGGGCGATGGGTAAAAACTACTACATAAACCTCTATTATTTGTGATTTAATTCGAAGTCTGGGAGCTTAACTAACAGAAATGGCAGTAAGATAACTTGTGGGACCTCAAAAAACACCATTCTTCTTACCTGTGACCCAAAGGGAGGGGTGGAATTTTCTGGTCCCAAGGGTAGTCCAATATACCAGGATTATGCATATCAAATTAAGGTTCTTTTGTGGAAATAATCAGCCAAACTGATTTTTCAAGGGACCTCTATTTGAAGCTCTATAGTATTACATGACTACCACCTATTTTAAGTGTGACAGGTATCAACTTATTCAGAAGATAGAGGATCATTATGATTTCTTGCGAGCAAAGCGAGCCATACATTCGTTCCAAAGGTATATATGCCATCGACCTCATGTATTGCGTATGCTCTACGTAACTCGTGGGCATTTATTTTTCTAAACATTGAGTGTGGTAAGAACTATGAATATCATTAGTAATGTATATAAAAACTGTGCATTCCAATGCCTTCTTGCGAGCCAACCATGTTCTACACTATCCTAGTAACTTGTATCAATAGCTCTATCCATGACCGAGATAATTGCTGTAAAGTGAAAAAGTGGATAATGTACTCTCTTTCTGTTAAGCACTGTATACCTCCTATATAGGCATAACTCACTGCTTTTTGAAGCTGATGTCGGTTGAATTGGTGATTGGCCTGCGGAGAAATGCTTGTTGCCAAGCACCTTTTCTGTTATATCAGGACACACTTTTTCTGAAAAATAGGTGTTTACTGGCATGAATGCAAAGGAGTGACTTGTATACCTGCTTGGATCCACAATTCCCTTCCAACTCCCTTTAGAGCATCGTCTTGAAGGAAGACTTCAATGACAACGAAAATCTTATCCGGATGAAGCTTTACCTTCCTCTGGAGTTTTTTTGACTAACTTTATCGTCTTATCCTGACTTGAATGAGGGGATGTAAGTAAATATTCCATTGCTGAAAATGATATTAGACCTTGTGCCTGCAAAAGAGAGGCAATTGCAAGTGGATCTTTGATTGTAGCACATAGTGTGCCAAATTGACGTTTGAAAGCTAAGTTCAGTAATTTCTTCTCGCATGAATTGAGATCCCTGACATGTGTTGTGAGGCTGTTTCTCTCTGACAAAGAGTCATCCGTATCAAGAGAACTGGAGGAATCTTTCTCTTCCACAGGATTCCTTACTTCACAAAACTCTATAATATTATGTGATGTTTTCTTTTCATCTATTCTTCCCTCATCACTTTTATGTTTCTTGTGAACACCACCAGAGTCACATCCAAGACTTTTTTCAATTACTTCAGCTACATGATGCTCACCCACAAGTCTAGATTTCAGTGCCCTAATAATATCAGCCCATGTGAGGGCTGGAGTAGCCTTCAAACGAACTGAAAGTATTTCCAACAAACACTCATCCGGATCATTGTGCTTCTTGATTATTGAGTCTATTGTATTTATTTCCACTCCAATACCTAAACCAATAAACTTATATTTGTCCCTGGCTCTATGAAGGGATTCACAGATATCAAACAAATCATCTGTGGCCAGTTATGCATTTATTGATCCTTTTTGGTATCTACCAGTATTCATTTCACCACCACGCCCTTTAGGGTATAGAAGTTATCTAGTTGTGAATTTGTCTTCAATCTCGAGGCACCGACTAACACTTGCCGTTCTCTTCCGTTTATCCGTCTTGCAACACTCGTTTCTCCGTTGTCGTGTTTCTTGTGTCAGGAGTAGGTTCCTTCAATTTGAAGTTCTTGGGTTGATAATTGCTCCTCACACTAAGAGATAACAGCGCATTTCCGACTGTGATAATCGAGGACTATGTTACGTCTTTTTACGGTAGCTATTGTTGCAAGACTATACAGCAACAACTACACAACACTGTCTCGCTAACCTAAAACGGTATATTTAACGGATATTCATTAAATGCTCGGATAGTTCTCAAGCAATAAATGGTAGTTTTACGAGAGACATGAGCTCCTGAAGCATTCATCCATGCGCGGATACAAAATGTTTTAATTAACCCAGCACGTTACGCATGCGCGCGATGGCGGTTTATTCCAGATTGAAATGACGTCTTATGGAGTCAAAGGGGATGTGAAGCAATCATTCATGCCATCTCGAATATAGTGTTGACCGCCTCTCTTAACAACTGGCAGTCCTTGCTTTTGGATTTTTCCAATGCTGCCATCATCACCTACCTTCCATATCAGCTTGGATGGAAGTCATCCAGCCTGCAACTCTTAATTTTGGGAAATCACCATCAATAGTTGTCGGAGGGTGCAACAAGGGGACCCTCTTTGTTTCTTGAGCTTTGCGGTGACTATCCACCCAATTATCAACAGGATCAAACAACAACTTCCTTGTTTCAACTGCAATGCCTAAACTCTTGATGATGGTCCAATTGTAGGACTGACCCAGATATCCTTGCCACTAAACTGAGGCTAGAGTAAACTACCGATCTTCGTCAGACACCTATAATCGTCAGCTATTACACAAAACTGAGAAAG
>JAODVQ020293772.1:0-12430 GCA_025400075.2 Phenganax stokvisi
TGACAAAATTTAACTTTCTTGCGTGGCAAAATGAATTAGTTCTTGGCGTGGCCACTCGTTGAAGTACGCAGATGTCTAACTTCACCGAAGCATGGCTTCCACTTATGTAAAATTTGCCAAAATTGTGCAACATTCGTAATTGAAAAACTAGGGGGTGTGATTTGTAAGTATTTTTATGCAAATCAACTACTTGGCAATTGACTCATCCCCTAGACTGGGGCTGGCTATGTGACTGGTATATACAAAGTACTAATGCTAGTAGAAATAAAATTGTAAAATGTATGTATCAAAACAGATACATGCATTTACTTACATAATTAGAGTATAAGACTACAATTGGGAAAATTTAAAATTCAGTTGGTTCTCTGATAAATGTAAGTATCAAAACAGATACGTGCATTTACTTACACAATTACAGTATAAGACTACGGTTGGGAAAATTTAAAGTTCAGTTGATTCTCTGATAAACTGTAAATTAAAATTGTTGAATTGAGAGCAGCAGGGGCTACAGTATTAGTGACTTGTGTGACAAGCTCAATAACCCCACATCTGGCTCCATATATCTGGCATACACAAATACAAGAATGCAGCTGCAAACAGGAATATGACAAAAAACATGTAGATCAAGTTAATGGCCCAGAATGAAAACAAGTAAAGCACTTTGTCACAGTATCGCCTCATCTCAGCTTTAGTATCTTGGGTGTAGCTGGGCTGGTAGTTCGAGTAGACCCAAAATGAGCCTGCAATTAGCCATGCTGACCAAAATACCATTACTACAAGAATTAATATTCGCCAGCAACTGAGATCTGAGTCCCTATCCTCATCATAACACCAACTTTGTAGAAATGATAGAGTAATCAGTAAAATACCGGTGGTTCCTGCCACTACTAGGAATATTGGGATATTTTTCTCTATAGGACAATCATGTAGGTATATCGAACCTGCAACACAGATAGGAAGTGTACATGTACAGTGCATAGGAAGTATAGTGTAATCTCTCCATGAATTACCCCACAGACTAAACAAGCCTCTTTTCTCATAAACTCCCTTTATTAAAACAAAAATTTGCTACTGTGACCCTCCCTCTCTATTAGCCCCTCCTTTTAATTGGCACAAATGCACAACTGGAGATTAATTGATTATTGAGATATTGAGTTGTACTTGAAGAAAATATGATATTGAAGCTGAAATGAACAGGCTCTTGTCCAATAAGCAACCCCTTCATTTCTTGATGAAAGGGGCCAAAATCAGAATGAGTCCCCCATGAGGATTGAATTAATGAAGAGACTATGGTGTCTGTATATTTCTTTATCACGAAACAACATATTTGTCAGCAAAAACTTCAGATAAAAGTAACACTTACCTACAATCATTAAAACAAGACTAAAAAGTAGCTGAGTCAAAGCAAACGCTGAAAGAAATACAAGAAATAAGTGGGTTTCAAGAGGAATAAAGCGCAATATGTTATAGGAACAGAACAAGTTCTAAAGCATACAAAAACATTTGAATTTGACTATTTGGTAACCTCCCAAATTTCATCTCTTTTTGTTTTCAAAAAGAGCTAAACATAGTCTGCTTTTTGGAGAGTAATCATTTATATGGATATTTATTTTCCTTTTTCATAAACCTATGTGTTCAATGGTTTTTCATTGACAATTGGCAGGTTTTTGTCTTTCTGAAAACTGAAAACGCTAATAGATAGACTTGTGCTTGCACCACCATATCTTCAAAATGATCAAATTTAGTTGTTTCTATTTTTTCAAGATATTCGAATACTTTCAAAATGTTTCCATGGATATTCTTACCTACACGACCAGATAAGCCCATTACTTCACGAAAGTGCGCTCAGAAACGTCAATGCTGTCGCCTGAGAACGTCATGATGATAAACAATTAGAAAAGTCAATAATAACAATTAGAATTGCCATAATTAGTAATCAGAATTGAAGTGTTTTTAAGGTGAAAAAGAAACTCAGTCTTATCTTAAAACATCACAAATACCTAGAATTAAGGTGGTGTACACCTATTATTATTGAGCGTGTTTCCGCAAATTATAACTTCCGGATTTACATATTTCGCGCTGATTGCCATTCATGGGAAAAAATAATAGTGCAATTGTTTCATGCAATGGTTTCAAAAATCTCATTAACGAAGGGATCACACTGTCGTTGTTTTCCCATGTTTTGGTTATAAATAGCTGGGATTATAACACATTACGCGCTGCTCCTATGATTGAATAGATCTTAATTTTTTTCGAACGTGGGCATATCATTCTCGATACTCTAACTGCAGGTAACGCTATACTGCAATAAATCTGTCCATCAAGAATCTAGTGATGATATGGCAAGGCCCTAAACGCCAGGATCATAAAACAAGCAAGTATGCACGCATATTAAATAACTCAAGACATTTGCGGAATGCAATTGTAACGTTTTGTATTAGGTCAAAAATATTGGTCAGTTACTGCAGTAAAAATGACTAAGTATTGTTCTGTGTGACGATACACTATAATCTTATGTTAGAATATTTGTAGGATTTAATAAATTGCATCGCTGTCACACCAGAACACGATTTCCCACCCTATTCTTAGTCATTTGTAGCTATCATCATAGTTTCTTTGCAACAAATAGCTACCAGGTGTACAATTTTGCAATTTATACAATCGCGATTGCCATATTTTCAAATCTCTTTTTTTTTAAGTGGGGGATTAATGGATTACTTTTTTGTCTCCACAAACACTTCGTGCGCAAGGTAAATAACATACTCAAATTTGCAGACGCAAAACGGCAAAAGTACACAGATTGTCTATCAAATAGGTTTTAGAGGCCATTGCGGAAAACTTTATTGATTGTGTCATTATGCAGGGCAGTAAAGAGGCATCGAAGAGGTCAAACTGCTTCATATGATATACATATGTGTTTGCACGCGCAAATCTTGTGTGGTCAAAAATAAACGACGATGCCACTTCAGTCTATTTGTACGGTTGTACCAGGCCTATCGTACAAATGTGGCACCTCTGTACATCTTATTTAAATAACTTTCGCATTATTACTATCTGATAAATGTAGACCTGTTTTTGAAATACGTTCGAGATAAAAGCCAATGAGAAACATATACGTGATAAAATATGCAATATGTAGCTCTAATTAGATTGTACTGTGTTAATGATGCAGTTATAAAAGAATATTTCACGTCTTCGCTTACCTTTTTAGTCCAATCTTTAGGACGAACGTTTTGTAGATTTAGCGCAAACTTCTCCCCTCTGCCATATGCGTGTGTATGACCTCTACTCTAATCAGCACTGTTGGTTACTATTCACTGTATCCTGCAATCTGATATCGATAGAAGATGACGGAAAGTGATTAATTAAATAATTTATGGTATGCTTGATGTTCAGTTTTATCGCGGTGAAGGATTTTAACAAGGCGACTAGTCTTGCTGACAGAGAGTATCTGTTATCGATACTGGTGAATCGAAGTTGTTTTTTATTTGAATTTCTCTTGCAATATACTCAAAATTATTTGTTCCTATGTCGGAACATGGCAGAGTACAGTAATGTCGTTGATTCAATAATAATTATGGTGAATTCATCACTTATCCATTCAGCAATCATCACAGAGGTGGTCGACGCACTGTTTCGTCGACTAAAATGCATGAAATGTACAGAACAAACTATCCCAGCTTCTTGGCGCAATGTGACGTTCCTACATATGGAAACTACAGGACTCAAAGTAGTACCCTGTTATGTAATATTCATTTCTGCTCAACAGCTTGCGCTAGTAATTGTCCTTAAAAGTTTATACGTCCGTTACAAACATTTATTCCAAAACAATATACTGTAATTATTAGCGAACTCAGTATCATAAATTTCTGTGCCTAAATACAGCATAAAACCGTTCAGAAGGCTACTTCCTATGATCTCCATTATTACGGTAGGCCATCCTGTTTAGTTCCTCATCCACGCGTGTCGTCCACTAATCAACTTGGCTGCTTTATTATGTGTATATTAAATTGTTCGTTCAGATAATCCAAGTCTCTATTATCCACAGCTTTATGAAATTCGGGTGTTCCCATCAAAGATAAAGCCATTCGTAAAGTTGTCCAAATACTTTCAGACATCGTTGACGTGCTATTTCGTCCTTCACGAACTCCCTGAAAACATTCGAAACGTTCTAATTCGTAGTCTAAAAACATTCGAAACGTTCTAATTGGAAGGGCTTGTGAATATTCTTGGATCAATGGAGATTTACCTTTCTTTGGATATTCAACGATGTAAGAAAATGCTCCACTGCCTCGCGAAAAACTTTCAAATTGACGCAACTAATTCCCAGGTTATAACGTGCTCGCACATAGCCTGGACTCAGCTCCAACGCGTGACGGTATGCGTCGACGGCTTCTTCACTCCTCCCCCCATTGGCTAATGTCGCTCCTAGTTTATTCCATACAAGGGCATCTTGGGGATTGGTCTGTAAAGCAGCCTGAAAGCAATCCACAGCCTTATCGTATTCTCCCGAGAGATTAAATAGGACGCCCAGACCAATCTAGGATGTAAACGAAATGCCTGTTAGTAGATGAAGTTGCCATTCAAACAATCTTTACATTTGTGATTAAAATAAAACTGTTTTCCTTTATACGCTGGAAAATTTCCATTTTCTTCTCCAGTAGGAGCGGTTGTTTGGCTTTATTCAATGTATACAACCTTTTCAAGGTTGCTAATTTAGCTTACGTTTGACAGTCATTAATTTTAGCATCCATATCTACGCTGTACTATATTCTACAGTGTTACCTCTATCAAAGCTATTAGAATGATGCTCTTTATTATTCAAAAGGCAATGTTTATAATCTCGTAAGCCTACAATGCATGCAACAATGCCGTCATACAAATACCCTAAGTGCCCACACCCTGATGACATATTCTTCGCTGTTTCCATACTAATCACTTTCGACTCTGCAAGTGCATATACTTACTGTGGTGGGTCCAACGCCTCAGTATCGCTGGGTTTGAAAACAAATGTGTAATACTTCATGAAAATAAATTATTTGAATCCTGTTTTTAAGACTATTAATAAGAATGTAGGTTCTTACTTGAACTTCAGCATCAATGTTATTATGCGGAGCTAGTTGCGCTGCCTGAATGTACAATTCCCGTACTTCGTTATACATCGAATTGGACATCATTGAACTCTTCAGAGCTGGACTTCGAACCAGTGGTTCTTCTTCCTTCGGAAAATTGCTGGCGGCCACTAAACTCCTGTATCTATTGGATAAAAAAGTAACACAATGGAAAGAAGTTCATGGGTAGATCAAACGAGCCAGGAAACACTTGAAATAGCAAAGATAGGTGTGGCTGAAAAGATCATCACTTAGCGAATGAAAGAAATTCACCAGAAAACATAATACTGTCTGGCTGACATCTAAACTGCCGTTAATAAACAGATGCTTCCCAGATCCGTAAAAGTACTGTGGACAGTGTACAAACTGTACCTGGGATTTCGATGGAGCCAAAGTTTTAAAGCATCGCATGCCTAAATGAAAACTCATGTAAGACATAATGCTTCAAAGATCAACGGTGCCTAAACGTATACAAAGACTGGCGTTTCGAAAAGAAGGAAGTTTTCTCTTGCGATTGGCTAACATCAAGCTCTAACGGGAGATGGCAAAAATTGAGAATCCTACGATACCTGAGATTGAAGAGATTCATTCGTGTAGCAGACTGCCAAAGCCATAAGAGCTGTGAGATTGTCAGGCTGGATATTTAAACATCTGGAAAAGGTGGGGAAAGTACCGTTAATTTGTACTGTGTTTTCCTCTTCTGCAAAGAGAATCATTGATCTTACTTATTAAGAGCAGGAATGGCCAAGTTATCTTGCTCATTTTCGGATTGACTTGTCCCAAGATATTGCCACGCCTAAAAAGACAGAGTTCACGCTTCATATTCATCCGTGAGTAATACCCTTTTCCCCTAAAGACTTATGTTATCATACATCATTTATACCTGTACCTCATTAGAATATCCTTACCTCAGCGTTTTCTGGACGTTGTTGGACCTACACAATGAAAAACAAAGTAATCAACTCAACTGGACTGGAGTATTGACATTTCTAAGAAGCAATCAGTACTAGCCTACTGTACCTCGGCTTCAAATAAAAGAATTGCGCTAATAATATCGCCTTCCTTCAATTTCTTCATGCCTTCTTCAAAAGGATTCGGAAAATCCATCATTGGATTGTCGTCTTCAAAAATGTACTCCTACACATTGCCAAGAAATATGTAAACATAAAAGGCAGAAGATTTGCACTTTACATTTCACGACCCTGACGCTAATTTCGCTCTCATTCTACTCAACCAAAACTGGAGTTATGAGTTTTTATCACATACTTGTGCCTTCATCAAAGCGATAAAAGGGTGACATAAAAACATTATTGTCACTGGTATCATTTATTGTCCCGCTGTATTATTGCTATATTTGGTACGCGGACCAAGTATGTGATAAAAACGTTGTCTTAATCGGGGCGAGGCGATATCAGTTTTATCGCTTTTAGAACGATAGCATTAACGTCCCTCATTCGCATGGTGTCGTCCCTCAATTGATAAAATTGATATCGCCTCGTCTCTTATTTGATAACCTATGCGTATCGCAACTGATAGAGCAAGATAAACCGTTCGTATTCATTAGATACAAAAGGCAATTCACATTTAAAATGAAGAGCATTGTCATTTGATGAAGCTAATTAACTAAGTGGTCTTAGGTCCATATAAAATGTTTCATAGCAGTAAAAGGGACCAATACTGATACTGACCTTTTCAGCTGTATACTCCGTGAGCCACGGATGATCATCAATATTCTCTCTGTCAAAGAGATATATAGGTATAGGTATAACAATTATAGAGGGCCAGGTGATATCAGTTTTATCGCTTTCAGAACGATATCATAAATGTTCCTCGTACGCTGCGCTCCTTCGTGATATTTATGAACGATAGAAATGTCACGAATGAGCGCAGCGTACGAGGGACATTTACGGTATCGTTCTGAAAGCGATAGAACTGATATCGACTAGTCCCGGTAATGATAACCTGTTTGTCACACACTTCGTCAGAATCACAAAAACGATATCAGCCGCGATATTGTTTTTATGTATGTCACCTTTTTATCGCCCTGAAGAAGGCGCAAGTATGTGATTATATAATAATGGGTACTTTCGTGCAAATCGTAAACATAGATCGAGTGTGTGTATAATGTTAAACTAAAAGTACTGTACTGTACCTTGCTAAATTATACCATTCCTCTTCAAGTTTCCCCCAAAAGTCCTCGTCAGCCTAAGAAAAACATGTTTACTTCGATCAAATTCCTTTAAACTGCAAATGTGCTAAGGAAATCAGCAATTGAAAATTTAAAAGGCGTTAGTAACCACCTTGACCGTGTGATCTTTTGCACTCTGTCCATGATTATCTTTCTTTTAGTTGGTAAAAGATAAAGAATTAAAAAGTACAGTTGAATATGCTATTTATGGGAAATCTTTTCATCTAGTATGTATTCAGATAAACTACGAGGCGAATGTTTGATCAAAATGTTGGATAATACGCATGAAAGACGGACATTTTATGTAAAGATACGACTACAATATATGGACATCAAAGATGGAATAAAATTTACAATTTCAAAAGGAATTTCTTACCTGTTCTTTTGCTGTATATTCTTCAAGCCATTGGTAGTCATCAGTTGAGATGGTAGCCTCGAATTCATCAACCCAACGATCAGATTCCTCAGAATCTATTTCTTTGCCGCTTTGGACATCGATAACCTGGAGAAGAATTATTTCATGACTGTACACTGTATCTAACAAGCACCATTTTGATAGCTGAATGTCTGTTAATTGTTGATATGTGTTGTAATCGCGTGTTCAGTTACTGTTGTTTGAATAAACAGAGGTGTTTAATGGTGAAAACTATTTTAAGGTGCTCATTATGTTAAGATACTTGCTTTGTTTTCTTCGATTTTATATTCATTGGTATTCAATCTTTTTATGAAGTTGAAAAACTAAAAAAACACCTCGGATAGTCAAAAGAAACATAAAATTATCAATTTACATTATCATCACAAAAAGTACGGTAGTACCTTTGAGTTAGCGAATCGAGGATCCTCTGCACAATCCAAAAGAGAGTCAGTTGCTTCTGTCAACTTTTTTTCATTTGACTCATGACTGCAAAAGAATCTACTGAATTGAGTTGTGAATTGTAGAAGAACTATCTATGACATAAAAACTGCTGTGGTTTGCCTTTTTAAGAACTGATCTTCCTGTTGCTTTTCTAAAAGCTCTGGAGTACCTTTCATTCCCTTCAATGTATATTGTTGCTTCTTTGTCCAAGTCAGCTGGTCTAAATGATGCAATGAGACAGATACGTCAAGGAAATACCATTTTCTAATTGTATTGGCAATTAGATAACCATATTTCACCTCAAATTTTCAAGATACTCTGAGGCCCATTTGGTTGGAAAGGCTGTTTCTTCTAATAAAACAATTATTTTGTGTTCAATTATGATAGTAGATTCAGATCTCAAGTTGATGTGGCTATCTCTCAGACAACGAAGACTTCGTCAAATATGACTGCATTAACTTGCTACTGAAACATACCAAGATTTACCTGAATATGTTGTAGGGTGCATGGCTTCATCTTTGTACTCTTCAATCCAGGCTGGAATAATGAAACAATTAGAACAATTACACTCATGTAATGGATTCTTTCCCTTCTCTAATTCATGTTTTACCCTCTGCTCCACGGGCAGTTGTTGCTAAGTATTCGTTTGTCCAAATTTCTGTACCTGAGAAGAAAGCGAAGCTCTTGAAAATTCCTTCTTCATTGGTTAATTATTGAAGAAAACAATAGTGCCTGAAGATATTGCACTATTTGAAATCTTAGATGCCTATACTTGATGTTACACACCTGGAACAGTTGGGTGTGATGGCACAGGGTCTTCAACATTTTGAATTTCATGCAACAAGCTGTCCATGCGAAAGGTTTCTGGAGCACCATAACACTGTTGCAAATCATGAAAATACTCTCCAAGAATCTAGAATGAAGCAAAAAGTGTTGGAAACGAACTTATTGGGTTTTCCTTCGCAAAGATACATTGTAAACTTCAAGTGAAAGGCAGACATTACCTAAGATATCAAATTTGACAACAGAAAAATATGCTCAAGTGGTCCTAGTTTCACTACAATATGTCTTTCTATTTATACAGTACCTCTTCTTCTGTTGCTTCTTGGAAAGGTTGGAATGCCTGTGGTGGAAAAGTTTGGTTTTATTGTCAG
The DNA here is from genome assembly GCA_025400075.2 of Phenganax stokvisi. Classification (NCBI taxonomy): domain Eukaryota; kingdom Metazoa; phylum Cnidaria; class Anthozoa; order Malacalcyonacea; family Clavulariidae; genus Phenganax; species Phenganax stokvisi. The sequence goes on from JAODVQ020293772.1 coordinate 9,310, forward strand.
AATTTGCTGTTGTGAACAATATAATTAATCAATTGCTAACCTGAGCACCCCTGCTACTTTGAGGAACATGATTCTGATGTCCTACCTAAGGAAAGGAGTTTGGTATATTGCAAAAAAATTTATACACTGGAAAGAAGTTGAAATAACAGACGACACTGGCTATTGGTGATCTCAAAAAATTGCGTGGCCTACATCACCTTGCTATCTAGAATGCACTAGAGGGTATTGCCTTTACGGGGATGGTCGATTATTTGAATAATGAAATTGTGGAAATTATTACCTATTATGCAGGAATTTGAGATTGTTACCTTACTCAAGGATTTATCCTGAGTGTAATGAGAGACAAACTTCATTAGTGGATTAGCTCCACCGCATTCTCCTTCGACAAGCTCACGCATTGCCATGATGTGAAGTAATTTCTGTTGGAAGAAGAGGACGAAAATTGCGCAAGTTGTGACAAATGAATGCAATGTTGTTTTTAACGCTGCACATCTATTAGAAAGACGAGACAATCAAATGTAAAGCTATTCAACGAATGCGAGTCAACGTAAATCAAAGAGTGTTATCTTTATCCTGCGATGATATCATATACTGGATTACCACACAAATTCAAAGCGGTGTATGTATTTATTCACTGCCTATGCTATAATTTTAATGCGCTTCATGTACTGAAGAAGCTTTAAACATGAAACAGCGAAATCGAACTGCGCCATGATGAAATCAGAGCTGAGAGAGAAATCAAAGTTTAAAAGCTTCATGCCACTAGGTATCTTTTGTTACGTAAGATCATAAAGTTTCAACTCACCTTGCGATAAATAGTTCAACAACGAATCTGCTCTGTATTTTTCGGACCCTTACTTATCTACTAAGGTTTTTTACTTTCTCGATTGCCTGTAAACATTCTTTAAAGGTCTCATACGGCCGTAGTTTAGACAAAGCAGATAATTTTGTATGTATCCACCAACTAAACGAGCCGCCATGTTGAATACGTTATGATAATTATTTTTGTACAGTCACGATCTTGTCCAGTCAGCGACTTCATTTGAAGTATGAAATGATATAATATCGAAATTTTAATGTGTCCTCCACACGCTTATCATCCAAAACGTGACTCACGAAACTATCGTAATATTTTATTGATTTGAAAATAGCTATGCGCTTTAATAAGAATAGATTTGAAGATTTTTACGTTATCTATAAGCATGCTGCAAGAGTCTCCCTCTTCGGAATTTTTCGGAAATTTTCAATTGCGCACTCAACCGTCCCAAATTTGGCCCAGACGTGGCCAATTGATACATTTCTTAAAAGTTGAAATTTCGAAGAACTCAAACTTTAGCGTTGGGACAATACTTGTTCCTAAATATTTACGTTTTTCAGTATGGAGTGTTCATATATGAGAACATCAAAACGAGGTAGATGATTTTAATGTCCGCAAACTTCCCGTACCGTTCTGAAATGCCTCTAAAGCTATGATATTTTGAGAAAAAATAGTCCACAAGATGAATAATTAAACTGAGCTTTATTTGTTAAATTAAAACCTATTCAATGTCAATAAATTAAGATTGGATCGGCAACAAAAATTTTAAAAACATGTGATACTATACATTGGAATAAATTACGCGGTATGAGCACGACTTTAGATAAAGAATAAGTGATTAATCTTTAAATACGCTTCAGATCAAACGAAAAATTGAAATATTCGTGTACTACTTTTTGTGATCGCAAATAAAATAATCTGTTTCTCATAATATGGAAAGTGTTCAAGATATTATTAAAATCATTTTAAAACTTATTAAAAGATTGCGTATTTATCTATGCTACATATTTTTATGAACCAACCCTAAGCGTACATTTGTCCGTTGAAGTGTGAAACAACATCAAAGTAACCTGCTAGGTAGCAACACTTACTTTGTCGGCTTTCGGCCAGCTTTACGGAGGGGGCTCACAGAGCTTGGAGTACTTCCAACGATTCTCCTCCCTCCAGCAGACACAGTTCCATTGCCGGGCGTACTTGTGCTGTATTTACCAAGATTGACGGCAGTGGGCGTATTAGACTTCATCCTTCGAGCTGAAGAGCGACTCCCGTACCCAGTTCTATACTCTAGGGAGTCATCCAGTCGTCGAGTTTCTTCGTCGAGAACTGCAGGCTCGTACGCTGTTTCACGTGATACTCGTACCAATGATTCGCCGAGCTGATTTCGTAAATCTTTTGTTTCTTCGTTTTTGGCTGCAGTGCGTTTGATGTATTGATGTTTCTTTTGAAGCTCGCGACTAAGTTGGTCTTTCAACGTAGCAACCTGGTTGCGAAAAATGCAATATTTGCTCAAGTGACATTTTTCAGTATATACCCACGAAACAATCACTGGTATCCTTATAAATAGCGCTTGCATCCTGCATATACTTGTGTCTATCACCACATAGTCCTCTATTACGGTATTAGAATTTCTTCATAGTACTTATCAACCTTGTATTTCATCCAGGTCTACGCTACCTGTTCCTCGAGGCCTTTTGTCTTCTGTAAATGTGTACGTTCCCGGGCCCGCGCTGTTTTTTCCATTTGAGCCTGCCATGCTTTTGAACGCTCATTTTCAGACTCGATCTCATGACGATGACTGGATGTGATTTCCAGAATCCTAATGAAAAAAGAATTTTGAGGTTTTGCTCGAACTACAGTTGACAAGTGAAGTTTATTTCTGGACGTCTGCGACTTGAGTTACAATCTACTTATTTACTCTGGCTAACGCCAGCCGATTTTACTCGTCACAGAAAGAACTACAACTTCACAAATCAAAAGGTTGCCGAAAAGAAGCACGCAGCTCTTTTTTAAGTTCATACTTTCGTTCAGCTTTTTCTTCCGTCTCTGCTACACGATCTTGTAAATCTTCAATTTGACTCAACAGTTCTTGATTTTCTTTCTCGATGCTTCCAAACGATTTCTCCGTCGCACTTCTCTCTTTTTCACAACGAGACAATTTCTCACTAGTCTCAGAGCGTTCGCGTTCGGCCTACGAGAGTTCAGAAGTAGTCTTAAAGGCCATTTTCCACTACGGCCGTTTTAGTCGCGTGCAGTTTTAAGAATGCTCTGTTGTTGATTGCCCGCTCTTGATCTCGCGTACACGCG
>JAODVQ020293985.1:0-12426 GCA_025400075.2 Phenganax stokvisi
TTCAAAATCGGCATTTTTCACAAGAACAAAAGAGAAGACACTCTTAAAAGAGCTGCATCAGGAAAATTGGACGTTGTTCTGACGACGTATGAAACTTTACGAAACCATTGGGTAAGATGACCAACTTGTGTTAATGTTCTGATGGTAAATTTCAAAACCTGTTCATAAAACTCATGCACTTCTGCATGTTCAAACAGTGTTTTTAAAGTATATTTTTCTACAGAAAACCTTAGACGACATCAAATGGTTAGCTGTAATTATGGACGAAGTGCATCATTTGAAAGATCCAAAGAGGGCGGTCACTATTGCTTCGAAATCATTAAACGTCAAATGCAGGTAGTGGAGACCTTCTTTTCCCTGTTTGTTTTTTGCAAAGATCTTAAGAGATGGAGTCGTCAATGTTTACCTTCTGGACATGCTGTCGTAGCTGTCGTAGGGGATGACTCTTTCGTACATTTTTCAACTACCAGACCTAAACGCACACCACTAATCATGCATTTTGTATGCTATTGTGTAGTTGGTTTTAAACTGTTTTGCTGATTTCTGTTGGTTCTTGGAATATTTATGAAGGCTCAGCTTTCTATTAATGCTAGATACAGATGGTGTTAACCGATAGACTATGAAAAATTGCAAGCTATTGCGATGTTTGCAAACTTGAGAATATATTTCCTTGCTTTTTTATTGAAATTTTCGAAATTTCCTATATTGTCCCAAACTGTGCCAAATTTCTCCCAGGCATTAACGTTTAATATATTCGGCGGAAAAAATCATTTTTGAAAATATCATTTCTCGTAGACAATAATAAATAATTGATGTTTTTGCCCAAAAAGCATTTTCTGGTAGCAATTGAACTGGCTGATTTTCTTGCAAATTTGGCACTTTTCGAGATGTCTTTTTTACGTACGATATCGTTCACTCTTCGCTTACTTTTCAGATGTACAACAGTTACAAACATAGAAATATGAAAACCTTATATCACACAAATGTATCTCCACAGTTGACCCAGGGAATAAAATATTTGTTTCTCTTGCAACCTTTTCCAGGATCGGGTTAACAGGAACGCCGTTACAAAACAGATTGTTAGATTTCTGGTCAGTGTTGGATTGGGCTAATCCGGGTTGTTTAGGGGACAAAGAAGATTTTAGTTACGACTTTAGCCGACCAATCATGCAAGGACAGCGGTTTGATGGCACGAAGCGAGAACTTGCGACTGGAAGAAGAAGTCAGTAATAGTTTGATTCAATAATTAATACCATATTACGCTCGTTTGGTGCCACCAAAATAATTGGTTGTTCATCTTCTGACCCAACGTCATACTATTTAATAAAATACCTGTATTCCAAAAATACGCTAAAATCCAAGTTCTTTTCTTTTCAGAAACACGAGAGTTCCAACTTAAATTAGATCAATGGTGTTTACGTCGAACAAAGGCTTTGATTGCTGACCAATTGCCACGAAAGGGTAAGACAAAAAATAGTAAACATGCATTTCATTGTGATAACCGTATATGGGTGGTGATGTATCTAACTGTAAATCTACTGTTAAAACAAGAAGAGGGAACTTTATTTCCTTGTTTTCGTTTTAGATCAGAAAGTTGTATTTTGTCCCTTGTCTAAAGTACAAGAACATATATACAAAACCCTCTTACAAACAAATGATGTTCAATTGCTGTTGAAACAAAACGACGTTTGCGACTGTAGAAGTGGACTGACCCGAGGAATGTGTTGCTATGCTGTAAGTAATTACAGATGGGCGTTTAAAATACACGCAATGTCATATTTCTTCAATAGTATGTTTATCTGCTTGCAGTTGAACGAAGAAGGTTCAAATATGAAGAAACTGTTGTTCCAATGTCTAAGACTGTTTTTGAAGGTTTCTAATCACGCAGCTTTACTTCTGCCTCACGTAAAACAAGCTGAAGATCAACGTGAACGAGTAAGTGTAGTCGTTAACGTACAAAATTGCCTCTGATGTACTCATCCAGAATAATTGATTTTTTTATTGTTTGTGCATTTCTTAGGCAACAGCAATATGTGAGAAAGTCTTTGCAGCTCATCCAGATTTTGAGGCAACTTGCAAGTCACCCTCTTTCGAATTGTTTTCTGACAGCAATTTGTGTGGAAAGATGAAGATTTTGGACAAATTGTTAAAATTATTTCAACAACAAAAAGATAAAGTGTTGCTGTTTTCATATTCTACACAAGTGAGTAGAATTTCTCAACCTTCTGTAGCGATTTTTCAAGAAGAACAAACGCCCAATATGACGTTTGCGATTCGACGTTTTGACACCTCATTGTCTTTTTTTGGGTTTATGCAAAGGTTACCCCTATCTGTTTCTTTTATGCTCTTTGATAAAGTGACTTCGTTGGTAAATAATGTCATTCATCGTCACTCTATTTTTAAGAGCAAGCAATAAGTTGCCTAATGAATTAAAAGACAAAACTATTGAGACTTCGTAAATTGCTAACATTTAATTCCATACGTTTTGACAAGTATTACAAGTCATCTTCAGTAAAATAACTGCATGTCATTTATGGAACTCGCGAGCATTTAAACTTGTTCAACTTTAATACCAGTTGGTCTACTAAAGATGACTTGTAATACTTGTCGAAATGCATGGAATAAAATGTTGACAAATTACTGATTTTCAATGGCTTTGGATGTTATAAGAATTTAGTGATACCAGGGAAGAATGCGTTTCCTGTCAGGGCGTACACTAATGCATATATACTGTATATTCCTCACATAAACCAATAACAAAGGTATATTAGTTTTTTACTTTTATCAATATAGTTGGCGTGTTTTTGTGTTGCTGTTAGTTACTAGATATGCTTGAAGCGTACGTAATAAGTTGTGGCATGGTTTACCGACGTTTGGATGGCAAGACTCGTGGAGAACGAAGACTTAGTGTAGTGAGAGAGTTCAATATAAATCCAGATATCTTTATATTTCTTGTTTCAACCAAAGCTGGTGGTGTTGGTCTTAATCTAACCAGTGCAAATATTGTTATTGTTTTTGATCCAAGCTGGAATCCTGCTGATGATCTCCAGGCTGAAGATAGGTGAGTATAGCACATCATAAAATAGCTTAGGCTGGAATTTAAGTATTTGATGAAAATAGATATTTTCATGCATTTGATCTTCTTATTTTTTTGCTCTTGCATGAGGGTATATTTTTACACAATACCAACATCGTATACGTAAAGACTTGTAACGTCTAGTAGCGACTGAGGCAGTGCTGTTTCTTTTACTGAAATATAAATCTTTATGTTATAATTCGTGGGTATATATATAATAAACTAATTAATACGATAGTAATGAGCACCAAGGCTAGGCAATAATACGTCTGTCCTGGAGGTGATATTGGAAATTGTGTATTCTATGTTTAGTCTAAGAATTTATAAAAATTAAAACGCTCTAATCTAAAAGTACCCGTATACAATCCAGATTTAAAATACCCCAGCAGATGTACATCTTACCAGAATGCTTTGCGGTCAGGAATCGTTTAAAGAGGCGAATTGACGTCTTCTAAAAGTCAGACATTAGGCAGGAGATTATTTTCTTCGTTGTTTTGAAATTTCACATCATTAGGCGTTTTCTTGACATATCTTTGTGCGATTTATGTTTGATGCACGCAATGCATTCTGGTAAAATGTACGTGCCGCCATCTTTTTCGTTATGTTCAATTTTAGTGCATTATCGTTGGTGTGCAGTTTAGATTCTGTCGTAGTATGGGATTGTCGATCAATATCAGTTCTTTGCATGTCGTTCCCGCTCTAGTTGTGATTAGCTCCTGTTTGCCATTCGATCTTTTATTTCACTCTTTTTGTATAGAGCTTATCGTATTGGTCAAAGGCGAGACGTGAAAGTGTTTCGTTTGATCTCAACCGGAACAGTTGAAGAGAATATGTACTTACGTCAAATTTATAAGCAGGTTCGCTCCAAATCCATTTTCGTAGAATGAAGATTTATTTATACGGGGGAAAGATATCCTAAAACTGGATGGAAAGCACCCGACCCGTCCTTTTTTTGGTCTAATTTCGTAGACTATGCTATAATTTACATATTTTTAGTTGAATGAAATAGTTTTACATAGTGGAATAGTTTATGATTTAATTATCCGCAGCAAACATTCTCCTCTACTTTCTAGCAACTGGCTAATGTTGCCGTGGAAGGCAACAATGAGCGACGGTATTTTGCTGCAGTTGACGGCGAGAAAGACAAAAAGGGAGAGCTATTCGGAATTGAGAATCTGTTTGCACTGAGGAACGACGGACGTTCTGTCTCCACTGATATTTTTAAACGGTCTGATAAGATTGAAAGAGGATTTCAGATGACAAAATATGAGTTACAGCCTCAAGAGAACTTTGAACAGTTTATGGTACATGTAAATCTAAAATGGTTAGAGTATTCTTCTGCGCCTTTGAAATCCTCTGTAAGGTTTTTTATGAAGGAAACGCTTGTTTGACTTAGTTATTTGAAATCAAACGTCATGCAGAGTTAGCCCTGGGTACAAGGATGAATGTCTCATACTCAGTGTATTTTGGACCAGCTCCTGGCTGGAGTACGCGATTGACCAAATGAAAACAATTTAAAAAACGATTTAGTTTTCAAATATGTTGAATTAATTGTATTCTTTACGTTATTCTTGCGCCTCTTTTTGTCTAGGTTGATGAGCAATCAACCTACCCGCCTGTACGGTGCATGGAAGTCGAAGAAAACAGTTATGACTTGGATGAAATAACGTCGGAGTTTACTGGAGATGAAACAAAAAACAAGGAGACCTGTTGTCACAACAATGCTAAGAAAAGTAAACAATCACTGAGTGATAAGGACGAGTGCAAGATTGATGCGGGTTCAAGTGATTCCGAAGTACTTCGCAATAAAGATCATAAGACTACCTTCACGAAAGTAGTAGATATTTGCGAAAAATTTAAGAAAGTTCATGAAAAAGTTTCATCTCGATCTCATTCTGAAGACAAACGGAAAAGTCAGAAGAATGACCAGTACGAAAATATGAATGCTTCTGTACCATTACAGCTATAGTTCTTATCATTTCAATATTTTATTATCTTTTTTTTCAGAGGCGAAAGCCCTTCTAGGAAAAGACCGATTTCTAAAGATAGTCAAGTTAATCAGATACTGGGTAACTATCTCGTGACTATTTGTTTTTATCACAGCCACTATTGTTGTAATGTATCCTTATCGTCATGGCATTGCAATACACGAAATGTGCTGCAATACCCCATGGTTGAATACAGTGATACACGTTTTACTTGAACACTGTGGTACAAAATTGATACATGTTTTCGTGTTTTAGAGGAGTGTGGTGTTCAACATACTCATGACAATAAGTTGATAATTGGTACGAGTGAAGCTGAAAACGAGATGACTTCTCGAGCAATGAATGAAGTGTTTGGTCTAGGACAATATTCTCAGCAACCTGCCAATTGTTTTGCTGTTATTGAGGTACACAGGACGTGAGGCCATGCACGTCATAAGATCTTACTGCGTAATTCACTGTAATTTTATTTTTGTTTTTATTTGCCCAAGGCGTTAGAAAGACTGTTCACAGTCTACGCCCTGACGAGTAAAATTCTGACTTCAAAAAAATATATGTTTTGTTTTTTACTGGGACGGCCAATGTCTTATTTACCATAAAAATTGGTTAAGGGATATGGAGCTCTTTGAGATTTTTGTAAGGATCTTTAACGGTTGTAAAACGCAATCAGTTTTATTGTTTTTAGAGTGATGGAGAGGAAAGTGATGATATAGGTGAACAATCTGTGGAAAATCCTACCATTACAAAAGCTTATGAAACTAATGATCTCATGGATTCGAAACAGTCTGCTTCTTCTGTTACTGAAAAGTAAGTCGTCTTTGTGCAAAATTTCTCCGTCTACTTTTTGTTAGTTGATACTTGACTTATATTCTGTTTATCGTCTATGCATGCATAGTGTAGTTATCCACAATCTTAGTTGACCAGTAGCTTTCTAAAACTTTATCGTATTTGCATCTATTGTTACTCTGCGCTAGGGTTCAGGTAACAGTCTCAATGCAGAGAAAAGCTGGTGGTCGTACAATTTTGTTCGGTGAGACTCCGAAGACGATACGATTGCGACAATTTACGGACATCTCACAAAGTCATGGTTATAAATCTGAAGTTGAATTTGCAAAAGCTGTGATCAGCGGCAATGCAACAGAAAGACTGGAAATGCTCAAGGGATATTACCAGAGGAAGGAATATCCCAATGAGAGTATTTCATCTTACTGTCAATCAATCCAATCATCTCAGGCTATGAATACAAAGAAGACAAAACAGGAAGTTAAAATTAGCAAAAAGAAAAGTTCAATATTACCTAAAAAGCATTCCCGAAAATCTTCAACCAGACATAGATCTTTTACAAACGTTTTGAAAGCGCCCATGAGTAAAACTGATAGGTTGTCTAAAAACAAAAGTAAATATTTGAAGGAGGGGGGTAAAAAAAGTGAAAGTACTATGGGTGAAACAACCGGCGAAGAAAAACAGGAGACCGAAAAAATTGATGGCTTTGAAAGCACTTCATCGGGATTTACTTGCACGGCCTTCGTGCCGGTGGTAGATAGCACTGACAACTCAAGGAGTAGTGTGTCTGATAATGTAGGGCAAAAAAGAAAGCGAACAAAATCAAATCAGTTTGAAATCGAATCAATTCTTGGTACTGTTGCGGAACCTTGTACATCATGCACTAAAGACGACGTTTACGAGGATATTTTAAGTGATATTCTGACAACATGTAGTCACACCAAGTGCACTCAACATTGCGATTCTTCTCAACTCCCTGGTCATGCTTATTGTACTTCAAACACAGTTTCGCTCTCTAATAGAGCCCACGACTCGCAGTTGTTATCATTCCTTGACGACTTTCTACTGGAGTGTTCGCAGAGCAATAGAGCACATGATTTCTTGCCAGGTAATGAAAGACCAAATGATACAACGGAAATGGCCGGAAAAAACGACAATTGTGAAAAGATTCAAACTAGTGTTATTGATGATTTAATTTAAAAGGACATTTTAACTAGAATAAAAACAAAGTTCCTACATTTTAACAAAAATAGATATTTATATATTCGACATAAAATGATTTCTAAACTGTACGCCTTTTTCCTGTCAGTACCAGTGGTCAGTACAGACAAAGACTCTGAAAATTATAAAATAGGTCGTAGTCCATTCTCTTTAAACGAAATCAGGTGTTCTTGCTTCAGATCGGTAAATTGTTTGTTGGAGTGGTATTTAAAGTTTTAAAGAACTCCCCATGGTGAGCAGACGCAGAGATGTCAGTTGAATGAATACTTAATAAACATTGTCCCCAAGAAAATGATCGTTTAATTTATGCAAGAACGTGATTCAGACGCAGTTTGTCAAACTGTGCTACAGAGAAGGATTGCTCCAACAGAATTCGCAGTTTTGGTAGTGAGTGACATAATTTTATTCCATCTACATTGAGTTTGACCGTTTATATTACGAAAGACTCGTATACGTAAGTAGCTACTTTCCTCGTTCCGATTCGTCAAGCACAGATACAGGAACTTCAGGTGCACAGAGATCATTTTAGCCAAGCAATTGCCAAGGTTGGAATTAAAAGTTTTATTCCTCTCAAGGCGGTCAAGAAGTTTTTTGAGATTGGTCTTCTGCTCTTCATCGCTCACTCACTTCTAAATCGTCTAGTAGACCTACATCACACGATCAGCGAACAATTGTTCTTCGACTTTTTGATAAGAATAAAGAAGCCAGAACGTACCAAAACCCTCCAAAGTTTACCTCTGCGCAGTACAATGTTGTTAGACTTGCAAAGTCTTCTGTGTCATTACTACTATGTAAGTCCGCTGTCATAAGGAAGTCTGAGGAAGAGCATCGTAGCAAGACCTACGTTGCGAAAGATACTATATGGGCACCTCATTTAGCAATCCACAACTAACTCTTCCGCATTATCAAGTAGGAGTCTGAGAATGATAGATGAATCCATGGCATCTCATCAGTTTAAAAAGCCTAGCAGTGAGAAACATATCGAAAAGCAGTCGGTACCTAATCATTCAGTATCAATAGGAATACGAAAAAAAAGTAGAACTCCGGTAAAGGGGACGTCCATGATGCACCAACAGTTTAGCAGGCCTTTTACTGAGGCAGAGACTAAACCTACTTGTGTCAGTTGTGTTAAGCAATCTTTGCCAGACCTTACCGCAGCTTCAACGATTACTGATAGTAAAGCCAGCTCTCCTGTTGTGAATCTGTCTAGTTTTGATCAGCAATCTTTACACGGCTTTCCAGCCGCAACAAAGGCAATGAATAAAAGTGATGCAAGCCACGGTTGTGTTGTTGAACCTAGACTAGTTGACCATTCTTTATCCCACCAAAAAGTACCATCCACAAGCTGTAGCATCTTGGCCATAGATCATTCGTTTCAATGTGGTGAAACAAATAGTCAAAAGACACGAAGCTTGGTCAAGCCAACTTCAATTACTGCAACTTCCCTTCCTGATTTCCACCCAGTTCAACATTTACTCCCAAAACCAAAATCCAAAGGCTGTAAAGAAATAAAGCATCAGTATTCTTTACAAGATTTCACCTCTAAACTTAAAACTCCACCCATGGACAAAAGTTTCAGGCCAGAAAAAGGTGTTATATACCATAAACAGTGGATTGAATGTAGTGCTACAATCCTTGATGAGCTTGGTGGGCGTGTTCGTGCACAAAGAAATGTGGAAGTAAGCAGCGATGCAGGCGTAGATTTTCGTCCGTCAAGGATGAAGAAAGGTCGTCTTCACTTCAACATGAGATCTAAAGACACAGGGAATATAATCGTATCTATACAGATTGATAACTTTACAGTAACTAAAGAGTTATGCGTGATTTCTAATCCATGCTCCAGCAACTTGTCTGACATGACCATCGAGAAATTTGCGGTGGATTCCACAAACGAATTTCTTTATCGAGTTTTTATCTTTGATGTCTTTGGTGAACCTCTGCTTCCAAAACTAGGTGGAAAGTGCGAACTCCAAGCATATTTCCAGTCCACTGAAAATAAAGTCCACGCTATCGAAAAGGGATTTGAATGTGGACAAGTTTGTTATGATATCAGTGTAAGTGGCGAGAGGCCGTGGTCTCAAGATCTTGTGGTGCGTCTCAATGGAAAACGTGTCAGCCACGCTGTCGAGTTTGAGTTTACTGACAAAGAATGTAATCATGTTGATGATCTTGATGACGAAGATTATAAATGGTTTCTAAAGACTTTTGACGAAGGTGATTATGGGATAACTTTCCCGTTATCAACGGGCAAAGATGATGGAGAGTTTCTAACGTATGACGAGAGTAACTGTTATTTACGATCAAGCGAGGCTAAGAAGCACGAATTAGTCTGTAAGAATGTTAGAAAATGTGACATTCTTGGTGCGGACTTTGCGCATGTTAATAATATCAAGAGAGTTCTTGATACTAAAGATCGTATCGAAATCAATGAAACTCGAAGAAGTGCCATCATTGATCTCAAAAATATCCAGTCACACCTCCATCCTATGTGTAAACAGGTTGTTCAACATCTTCATCGTGGTTTATATTACCGAAAGAAAGCTTCAGAGGCCGCTAGAGTTCGAATGGAGTGGAAAGAAAGGGTTAATGTTCTTTACGAAGTGTTATTAGACAGCGAGAGTCCTAGCTTTAAAATTTGCGAATATTTCAAAGATTTTTTTGGTGGGCTATTGAATCGGTATAATCGTGAGGCTTGTGATGAACTGTACAAGTTCTTCAATTTCCAGCGAGATGAAAGCGAGGTAGATCTTCATGGTTTACTTGTTGCAGATGAGAAGAAGTTGGAGTTATTGAAGTCCATTATGTTGTTTGGCCCATTAGATGAGGAAGAAATGATTGAAATTTTGAATAGTTGCGGGATCAAAAGCAGAATAGGATATGAAACACAAACATTCAAAAAGATGTTACGGAAAAAAAAATTGCCTAAATCCAAAGTTGAAGATTTTATGAGAAGTCGACTAGAGAGTAAATCAGGCGAAGACTCATCGAAATATTCCGATTTGGACCTCGAGAGTTCTGATGATGATGACTGCGGTTATGTGGACACTATAATAAATAATATCAGACGTGAAAGCGATGAAGCTATCCGAAAGTTGGAGGAAAAATTGGAAAGTTTTAAGCTTAATGAAGCGATGAAGGACACTGCACCGTGGCTCGAGATCATTGTTGGAGCTGGTCATCACAGTAGAAAAAATGAACAAAACATCCGACCAAAAGTTGAGAAATTTCTCAAAAAAAAGAAACTTCAGTTTACTGCTGTAAACAAAGGCGCACTTGTAGTTACGTTTAAACGATATACAGGACCCGAGCCTTGTTTTGGAGAATATTATTGCGAGGATTGCGACCATTGCTGGAAAAGTAGTAAAAGTTATGTTGGGAAATATCAGAGATGTTCACACTGCAAAGTCGATTGTTGGCCTGTCAAGCAACGAGAAAAAGAAAATGTCGTGAATTACAGTCGCGATGGTGATACGAAACGTAAATCCAGACCTCATCAAGCCAGTCTTTGTCAGAAATGTCAGGAACTGGGACATCCTTGCAACGAAGAAGACTTCGATTATGACTCTGAGTATTATTGAATGCTAAAGTCACTTTAGAAAATATATCTGGAGGATAATTTTAGCCATTAAATGTTCATCGCAGTGATTATCAAGAATGCAATGCAAATATGCGAGAAACACAATTAGTTTTTTAATTCAATCATGCTGAGCTTGTGAATCGATGCTCTGTTTACATGCCAAAGAAACCAAACATTCTTATGCCAAATAAAAAGGTAATTAGCATTAAGCGAATTGCGCGGTGTGCCATCCCACGGTAATCAACCATCCATGTCAGCTACGTCATTGTGGACGTACTCAGCTGATCAGTAACTTTTGCAAATAATGAAAATACATAATACAAAGAGAAGGGTAAATCTGAAATGGTTGCTGCCGTATTACACTTTTCAGAAAATGTTCGCAGTTTGCTGTATACCAGTTCTCGCTCGAAGACATTTAGTAATTTCCAACAAAGCTAAAGAGATTATCGCTGGAGAGGAGACACTGCTATGTACGTTAGAACTGCAGAACAAAAATACAAGTGCAACTATTGATGATATTCGACTAGACTATGAACTGTATGCTAGAAATAGTCTTGTAGAAGAACCCAATGTGGCCCATTGCTGTATATCTCGCATTTCATGGGACAAGTGCAATATATTCATCAATGTATCTGCAACTACAGTCGTTAGACTAACTGCAGTGACGTTGGATCTTGGATGGAAATACAAACTTCATGATAACATGATCAAGTTTAAAGTAAAAACAGCTAGCCCTATTTTGAGTCCAGTTTCTTCTGCAAATAGCACTAAACCTGACATCAGTGCATTAAGTATGAGTGGCGAATATTCTCCAAAACTGCCCAAGCTTTCTAGCTTGCAGCGAATTGATAACTCCCCTGTTGCGCAATATTCTATGCCTCCTAGCCCAACAGATTCATCCTTTTCGTGTTCGGGTCATCACGGTGTGACTACTGGTCAAAACATTACGTCATATTACTTGTCACACCCTCAAGTTTCATCTTTTAAAAGTTCAGTAGAAGCTGCTAAACTGCCTGACGGTCTCGGGACAATCGAAGCAGGAACACCAATTTATTTCAAAGTTAAAGTGAAAGATGCAGAGGGAGAGGCATTACCTAAACATACTAAGTTCAAACTGGTAGTGAAATTGGGAGACGAAACTATATTTTCAGGAGTTACTCATAAAACATTTTTTAAGTTAACTAAAACTAAAGCGAAACAGTTTATAGTACTGTTTTATATGAATGACGAATTCATCCCTGGCACACCATTTTACGTGAATGTCTTGCCTTTATCTGCTTGCTCTATTGCTAATACGAGTTTCGATGAAGATTCTCCACGGGTGAGACGATACAAGAGTCAATCGGATGCTCTCTATGTACGTCTTTGGATGGTTTGTCATGCAGATATAGTTGACAAGTATGGAAATACAGTGGATAAGAACTACGAAGTGAAAATCCTCACTGATCCAGTAATTGAAGTAACTCCAGCGTATGTACAAAGGGGTCATCTGCAGTTCAAGGCAAGAGCAGACGAAATAGGCGATGTGGATTTGTCCTTCATTTTGAAAGAAGACGACGCACTAGAGAGGGCAGAAATCTTGATTAAAAAAGAGATTCGTGTTAAGCAGCTCTCCATGGATGATCAGTTTATTTTCAAGTCGTATGTATGATCTGACTGAATATCTGGTAAATCAAAACTAAGTACGGGAGCTTGTTTTCAGTGGGCAGCAATTGCCACACATTACAGCCTAATGGACCTTTAACCTTATAGACAAAATTTCAAAAAAGTTTGAACTAGGAAAA
>JAODVQ020294091.1:0-12426 GCA_025400075.2 Phenganax stokvisi
TATAATAAATGAACGAGCAAACTAAGAAAAACTATGTAAATCAAATTTATAATGCAGGAATCTTAACTTTATCTGCTGTTGGAATTTCCATGGTAGGTAAAAAAGTTTTAGGAGAAAGTCAAGCTACTCCTCAAACAGGAATAAATTTAGGTTTTTTCATTTTCAAGTTACATCTATTATGAGCTGCCCCTCTATATTCTCCTGTATAATGACAATGATCTAAAACTTTTTCTAAATCTTTTGTTGTTCCGAATTTTTCTTTACAAACAACAATACTCCGTTTTCTTAAAATCTTGAATATCTTTTTCTCTTAAATTAGGTCTTCTTGGAAACTTAAACTTATGGTAAAGTGTTTTTGTTTCTTCTTCTAACATGTTTATAAATATCTTAGAAATATCTTCATTTTTATTTTTTATCGTACAATGAACTAGTTTTGGAGGAAATATAGAATCATCAAAACATTTTATTAAGTAACAAAACCCACTTGGAACATGTTTTTGATATTGTGTAGTATTTTCACCTAAATGTTTTCTTGTAGGTTTTACAAAACATTCAAAATCCGCATATATTACAAATGGAACTTTTGTTGTACGCTCATAATTTTTACACTCAATAAAAGAATCCTTTTCTGGAAGAATAGTCTTACACTGCATATGAGGTCTGCAAAAATCCATATGTTTACTTAAGAGATCTTCTCTTCCAAAATGTTGAAGACAATAATCACATCTATAAATTTTTTCTTTCCTTTTAGTTACTTGAGATTTTATCAATCTAGACATATTTTTAATAACTACATAATGCTTGTTTTCTAATAATAATAACCTAATATCTGGATTCTCATGAACACGTCCCATTGGAAAAATTCCATCTTCCTTATCAAAACCAAATAAATTTATTTTAAGTTTATTATTATTTTCAAACTTATTAATATCTTCTATAGGAGTAGGAAAACGGACGCCTCCCCAGTCAAATTTTTCTGACTCTTTTATAATTTCCTTTGTTATTCTTCCTGGATTCTTACTTAATGTCTTACTCAAGGCTATGGTTATAGCCCACTTAAAACATTGTTGATCTGTGTTATTTTCTTCTATAAAATCATTTTTAGGATTTTTTAAAGCTTTCTTATACTTAAGCTTAGGAAGTAAGGGAATATAAGAAGAACCTCGAAGAGACTTATATTTCGCTCTATGAATTAATAGTTCTACTATAGACTCAAACTGCCATCCTGATCCTTCTTTTTGTTTCTCCAAAAAAGAACTTAATATTTTCTCACACATTTTTTGGTAAATTTCCTCAACATTTGAACCTTCTAAAACAGTATGATAAGCAGAACTAAAAGCATCCGTATCTTTTTTTATTGCATCTGAGGAAGGATCTTGTAAGAACATATTACATATTAATACGAGTTCTACTTTCTCACTTTTAATTTTCTTAAGAAAAACAAGTATCGTATTTCTTATACAGTCTAAAAATGAATATGGATCATATCTTAGTTCTCCTTCTATGTGAAAAGTTCTTGCACTACCCTTAAGTGCCGTCTCCCATTCTTTAATCATTGAAGTTTTCTTATTAAACAGTCTCATGATATTATTTTTAAAATTATCATAATTATCTGAAACTTTTTCTTTAACATTCTTAGGAACATAATCTACTGCCCAATTATACCATTCATTTAACTTATTTTCAATAACTTGTTTCTTCGTTCTTGGGGGAGGAATAGGTAAAATTTCTGGTTTTTTATGTTGTATAGGTTTTAAAACTTTTACCCCTTGGTACAACTTCATTAAGTATAGAATTTTTATTTCCAATTCTTGAAGTTAAATCATTTACAATTCTTTTCTTCATTCTAATTCTTAAATTTAGTTTATCTTCAATTTCTTTTCTTTTTCTAACTTTTGAATTTAGGTCGTTTAAAATTCTTCTCTTCTTTTCTTTCTTAATCTTACTATTATTGTTTGAAATAATTTTTAAGTTTAGATTGTCTAAAATCTTATTCTTTCTCATTTGATGATTTTTAAAAACTCATGACTAAGAGACCTATATTTATCCAAATGCTTATTAATATGACTTTCGATAAGATTTTTAGCTGCTTCAGTATAATCATTTCTATTTAACTTATTTTCTAGAGTGTCTAAGTATCTATTAATATTTTTCTTTCCATATTTTTCTATTTTTTTATCTAATTTTTTAAGCTCATTATTTATAGGATCTAAGAATTTTTCATATCTTCTATTAGGCTTATACTTCATAAGTTTAGGTTTTTGTTTTTTTCTTTTAGGTTTTTCTCCCGTAGATGTTAGAGGTCTTTCTATGGATGCTCTTTTTCTTCTTAACACCAAAAAACAATTTTTGCACATTACGTTTGTTATCTCAGAATTAACTGGAACTTCTACTGTAGAATGCCCTGTAATACATTTCTTATGTAATCTTGAAGACATATCATTTTCTTTCTTATTATTTTTACTTAATTCTTGATTTAATTTTAGCTCTAAATTACGTCTTCTTCGTTTTAATTTTAGCCTCGTATTTAAAGTCTCATCTTTAATATTTTGCCAAAGATTTATATCCTCAAGTATTTCATTATTCTTAGATTTTACTTTTTTAAAATCCTTTAAAATCTGTTTTGTTTCCTTAAATAAATCATCCTCAAGTTCTATTTTCTCATCTAATGATTTTATATCTTGTTTTATTTTTAAATTTAGTTTATCTTGTTTTTCTCTTCTTTTCTTAATTTCTCTTTTCTTCTTAGTTTTCTTCATAATTTCCTTAAAATACTTATTATATTTTTCTTTTTCTTCTTCTTCTTTTTTTTCTTCTTCCTCTTTATTAAGCTTAATACTAACACCCTTCTGAAGAGCATTTTCTACTAAGGGTTTAACTTTATTCCAAGCCATAGTTTTTTCTTGATCAGGTAAGTTTTTCCACTTAGAAAGATTCTCCTCAACATATTTAATTAGCTCTTTATTTTCTGGATAATATTGTTTAATAATATTATAAAAAGCTTGAAATTGAAAATACTTCATCTCTTTTATTATAGGAGAAATTTTTTTGTTTTTTATGTCATGATTTTGAGAATCTAGAATATTAGCATTCTTTTTCTAAGTCTTTCTTATTATATTTTTTAAGAATCTTTTTTAGCATATCTAGTTTTTCTCTAAATTTTTTTGTTCTTAAAAATTAATTTTTTAAAACTATTATTTTTCGTAATAAAATTTTCTACTAAATTTTTCCTCAACATATGTGCTCCTTGGAAATATTTGTAACAGTAATATCTACTTTAGCGCTATCTTGGAAATAGCCGTAATAGTAATATATAGTTTAGCGCCATCTTGGAACTCACCAAAAAAAAGTATAAGGGCGTGGTCCATTGGTCAATCAGCTCATTACATATGCATAATAGTAGCTTATACTTTAGCGCCATCTTTCAAGGTCAATAAGCTCATTCAATATGCATAATAGTAGCTTATACTTTAGCGCCATCTTGGAAATATCCGTAATAGTAATATATAGTTTAGCGCCATTTTGGAAAGTCACCACATTTTTTCTAGCTCATTAATTATTCAAAATGGCGCTAAAGTATAAATTACTATTATGAAAAAAAGGGGGCATGGCCGAAATGTGGTAGAAACCCCCAATACCATACTACTAATGTTGCATTCCATACGAGGTCTCGTTTATTTTTCTCGATCGTATCGTAAATATCTACGACTAATTCTTTTAAAACTCTCACAAATTCCAAAGCTAAATCATCAGTGTTTAAAGCAGTTCTTATTATTTTAACAGGTTTTATTCTAAGTTTTTTGTCAAAAACAGCGAGAATTCCAAATGCAGATAATTTGTGTTTTGATATCTTTTCGTACATTCTCCTACTTTTTCAACAACTTTTTTTGTGATACACTCAAAATCGAAAAAAATACAAAAGGGGAGATTGTTCATTTTCATGTAATTTTAAAATAAATTTTAGACCTCTCTACAGGTAGATTAATATGACAAGATTCATGTTTATTACAAATTTCTGATGTGTTAAAAATTTTTTTTAGACATGGGATTTAAACAATTATCACAAACTTCTATGGCACCATTATGTTTTGAAATACTACTATTACACAATCTGGACATGCTTTTAATCACGGTAAAATGCGAGCTATCTAATAACAAGAGTCTTACGTTTACCTCAGCGTTGTTGCTTTTATAAGTATTTCTAAATCCCTTATTTTCACGATGAACAAAAACATTTATGCCTATGCTTGGATTATTTTTCTCAAGAGTTCGAATGGAAGCATAATCTATAGGGAACTTTACGTTGGTCCAGTCGTAGAGTTTTGATTTTTCTTTTAAAAATCCCGTGATATTTCCAGGATCTTGCTTTTTATTATTTCCAAAGAGGGGTATACACACGGCCCACATAAAACAATATTCATCATCATTCTTAGGATTTACGACCGCCTTTTTTAAAGCGATCCATCTGGGTAAGAGGGCAAAGCCATGAGCTTTTAGCGGATTATAAATGAGATCGTAAATTTCTAATTTTTCAATGCTATAAATTCTCCATCCACTACCTTCTTTTTGAAACATCGCACATCGTTCTAGAATAGTATGAACCATGGTGATATAAATTTCATCTAAGTTGCTCCCTTCATTAAGAATATAATTTTTGGATAAAAAGCCAGTTGTTTTAATTATATTTTGTTTAGGGTTTTTAGGATCTCGCTTCTCCATAATGCAGGTCAGTCTAATTTGAACTTTTTTGCTTAAATTCATTTGCTTAAACAAATACAAAACCTTGTTTGTACACTGTTCTAAATAAACCAGCACGTTTTTTATATCTAAAATTGGGTTACTTCTAGAATAAATCACCCAAGTTCTTTTTTTTCCTTTCAACACAACGCTTTTCTCTATAAAGTTTAATAGCTCTTCGGGCTTACTACATTTGTTTTTTCTTTTAGGAACAGATGGGTAAAAGTATCGATGAATGTCGTTATGTTTTACAAATTGCCTCATGCCGTAAATTTCACGTTTTTGTTTAATTATTAAGGATTTTATTTCTTGAGCAAAAGCTTGTCTTTGTAATTGAAAACTTTTATGTGTGTAATGGGCTTTATTTTTGACAAGGTTTTGGCGGTTCTAATCTTTTTCTGTCTAAAATTTAAAACATACAACTTATTTTTAAATTCTTTATCAAGTTCTCTAAGATGTTGGTATATTTCTTTCTTGGTCTTAAAAAGAGGGTTTTTAGAACCCTCTGCGTCTCTTCTACGCATGGTTTGATTAGCCACTTGTATAGTATATCTCTTTTTAGTTTGGTTTATTGTCCTTTTTGAACACCCATGTATTTAAGTGCTTTTTTTGAAGAAAAAACTTAATCTTAAAAAATCAGTTTTTATAAAAAAACAAAACTAGATCTATTAAGAATGCAATGGAGGAGTTTAGACCCTGCTTGATTATATAAAATATACTATTTTTAAATAAATGGAAGAAGAAAAAAGAATGCGAAAATCAAACGTAGCGCGAAGCGTGTAGCCTTAAGCCTGAAGAAAAAAGAGCATACGTAGTGAGCCACGAACGTGGTGGGCAAAAAAGAATCAAATACTCCAAGACGTAAAATTCCCCCACGTAACGGTGTTTATCATGGGATTATTAAAACATGTTATTATTTCCTTATCAATGAGTCTCGTTTTAAGACTTTTAATTAATCGAAATATCGATGACTATTTTTTTAAGTTCGGATTTTTAACTTGAAGTGGTCCTTCAATTGGAAAATTTTAAAACAAGGATTTCAAGATGGAAAAATTATGACTGGATGTTATCTCTTATTCGGTAAAACATTTTATCTTTGCCTTGAGGAAAAAACATAAAAAACTAACGAACAAAACAAAAACGAGAAAAGCAAGACAATAAAAAAAATGTGTAACTTTTAACGATGTTACACATTTTAATACACCAAGCTTAATAATTTTCCAACACCTGTACTTGTTACGATCAACGCACCATTCTTCACGAGCTTGACATAACCACTCATTTCTTTCCCAGGAGTATAGTATTGTTCTAATTTTGACTCTGGATCTAGTTCTGGTTCGCTTCGCTCAGTTATTTGTGCTTTTTTAAAAAGAACTAAGGCCTTGTTTGTTTCATCAATATCTCTATTAGCCTCAACTAGTTGCAAGCGATAACGTAATAATTTGTTTTTTCTTTTCGCTTCTCTTTCAAACCATACTTCTTTATCTTTAGCAAGTTGTTCCATGGCTAAATTATGTCTTTTCATTTCATCTTGATAACCATTATGGTTGAGTTTACTAAACAAAATCCTGCTCCTCCAAAAGCAAAAGCAATGAAGAGTCCCCTGCGATCATAGTAGCCATTTGTTAAAGAAAAAACTCTCAGGCTTTCTTTTAAGGATCCTTGATCCCCGAGAAAAAAATCTACGATTTTTTCTCTGGATGCAGTCCTTTAAAATAATTAGACATTTTTATATTCTCAGTGAGAATCGTAGTGATGAACGTGATTAAGATCAGTTTAAACAAGTCTTTAAAACTACAGATGTAAAGTAAAGTTTCCCCAGTGAGTTTCTTAATTCCAATGCTTAATCCAGCAGCTACTCCTGAACTTATTATAGATTCTGTTAGATGATTGATGATTCGTTTCCTCAATTCTTTGTTATTCATTTATTTATAATATAAAAAAATCTTTGATTAATCAAAGTTATCTAATAGTGGTTCTTCTTTTTGGGCGTTCCTCGCTTCGCTAACTTTTTTTCTGGTGTGTTGTTGTTTTTGGTTGTGTATTTTTTATCGAGGAATTTATACAAAAAGAAAATCATGATGAGTACACCCATTATGAGATAAAATTTTCTTTGTGTTAGGGTTTCGAAAAAAACTGACCCTGTTCGTTTTCTTCCCCTTGAAGAAATTTCTTTCTGGCAGCCTTGGCCTTTTCAGAAATTTCGGATAATTTTCTTAAAATATTTTCTTGTTTCTTTGTAGGCTTAGGTTTGGGTTTGTTCATTCTTTTATTTTTAGTTTTTTCTTTCACTTCGTGGCTTGGTTCGCTTTTGCTTTGTTCAGTTTTTTCTGGAACTGGATCTAAAACCTCATTTTCGTTCATTTATTTAAACAAAAAAATCTAAGATTTTTTTCTAACGATTATTTTTTAATATAAAAAGAATCTATTCACGTTTTTCTAACAATTCTTCAGAATGTTCTTGAAGTAATTGATACTCATTCTCGATATACGTTGTGTTTTCATTAACCACCTCATATTCTTCATCAAACCCTTGTAATACGACTCAAAATCTATTTGTTTATATTTAAGCCACTCTATTCTTTGTTTTAATCTTTCTTTTATATTACTAATTATTTTTGGTCTCATGTAGTTGTTGTGAAACTTAAATTCCTCCACTAAAACCCTATTAGAAACACCTTCTTCTTTTCTCGATATAACCATATTATACAAATGCTTAAAATCTTCACATCTTTTTTCAAGATTGTTCAAGTCTTCCAAGAGCTTTCCTTGATAGTTTTTAAGACTCTTAAGAATATCATGTAACATTTTTTTGTTTAAGATAACTCCCATGACACTTTCGTTTTTTTAAAGACAAGATAAAAACAAGTTAGATTCATTGTTTAAACTACTTAGGCCAGAACGTTCTATTTTAATATAAAATCCTAAAATAGAATTATCGTTAATTCCCTTAAGATGATCATTGATTCTAAAACTATGATTTATTGGAAATAATTGTTGACCTTCTATTAAAATAGGATTTTGCAATGTCGTTTCTAAAACATCATCCTCTACATCGCTACCATCTCTTTGTACTATATTAATAATATATTTCAACTTGAGACTTAAAATAGGTTGATCATTGTCAAAAACGTGTTGTATTAGATGAACTACAGCATCATCAAAATTCATCAGACACACAATTAGATTTTCTGGTAGATGCCCTCTAGTTGGAGTAGAAGGACTTATTTTTGTGTTTGAGGTTAAAGATCTATAATGACAATAATTGGAGGATTTTGGTATACTACTTAGATTATTTTCTAGATTATCACTCCTATTCTTATAAGTTACGATGAGCTTACGACTCGTCAAAATCAAGGAATTATTTTGAGCAATGTCTGAATCTTGAAGTTGTGTCTTTTTCTCACCTGCTTCTATTTTCTTAATATTTCTTGTAATTTCCGTCTCTGCAGTATTAACATCTATCTCCACCTGATTTAATTTTTGTTTTTGTTTGCCCTATATATCCTGTAAGATTAGTAGTTATTTCTCTAAGTTTATTAAAATTTTCCTCTAAAGTTTCTAACTTAGAATTGGAATTAAGGTTTTCTTTCTCGTATCCATAATAGAGTGCCATTTTATTTAAGAAGAGTCCTTGATTTTTTTTCTTACATCGCTTCTAGGTCTTGCTATCTCGAACTCGCAACGCTCGTGCTATGAGTTTCGATTGAGGTCTCCATACCTATTTTAATTCCTTGACCATTTCTTCCCATGTTACCAAAACATTTACAAGGCGTAGAGCTCATAACTTCTTTTATGACCTCTCCAGGCTTTTTTGGATTTTCTACAATTTTTTCTGTGGTGTGTTTTTGGACACAATTTCCCATCTATTTACAGAAAGAATAATCCAAAAACTACACCCAATATTCCATAAAAATAATTAGGGGAGGTATCATGATAAGGTACTAAACCAGTCTCGCTTATCTTAGATTTATGTTTTGATGAGGTATCATGATAAGGTACTAAGCCAGTTCTTCTTGCTCTTTTAGCTTTATTTTGTTAAGATTTAAGTTCTTACCAAATTTCATGTTACCTTTTGCTATGGTAAGAATGTTATTAAAATTTGGAATGGGACCTTTTACGATAATCATGTTGCAAGGAATTAAGGTAATTCCAGGTCCTATCACCATATCCAAGACCACGTTTGTGTTTTTTATAGCCATTCTCATGTTAGAAATGAGTACCGTGGAATCGTCCTGGAGTATCGTGTCTTGTACTAATTTTCGTAAGACATCCGGACTTTGGGAACTTTTTGCTCCTTGACCCACGATACTCCATCTCATGTTGGCTTGGGCTCCCAAAACACAATAAACATAAGATTCCACGGCTTGTTGGAGCAGATTTTGACCGAGTTTTGTAAGCGCATCGGAATCTTCTTTTATAAACTGTTTACAGTCTTGATCTGATTTATTCACAGTTTTATAAACCCAATCGTATTTTAATTCTTTTATATAGTGTCTTTTATGAGGATTGAAACGCAAAGCTAGCTTGATATGACCATTAACAGTTTGAGCCAAATAATCAGACAATTTTGCATGCTTATCAGGTACCTGATGTTTTATTATTTTTCTAATGGAGATATTTTTTTATAAGAGCTAAGGTTTTATCATTCACATAGGCACTTTATTTCTGGGGAGGTGTTAGAAATCTTTTCATATGGTAGTAAAAATAATAACGAGCTACAGAACTTATAATAGCTGGCTGATTTTTTGGGTGATATATTCCAAACTCATACCTCCCAAATAACTTATAACATAGGCAGCAACTAAACTCGTAAAATAAGGTTGCTCGTGCTCACTTTGTTCGCTTTCATCAAACTTATCCCGAATGTCTCCAAACATATCCAGGTTTTTATCGTAGTCGTATTTCATATCGAGTTTCTCTAAACGACTAGAAAAATAGTCATGTTCGTTCACATAAAACTTAATCTTGTCGAGATCTACGGTATTCTTACCCAAGTTAAATTTCTTCAATGTACCGTAGTGGTTCCAAATTTTGGGGGTCCAGGTTTTGTCTATTTTGTCTTGGACCTCCCCAACAGAAACACCCAAAGCTTTTTGCCTACTTGGATTATGTTGAAAGGCGTAGGTTCCTAAGGCATAACAATAGCCGTGATGCATGTTGTAATAAGTGATGGGAACCAGACTAAGCTTATCTTTTTTTTCAACAATTTGATAATCAAAATCAAGAAAGGAAGTATCTGCTCTTGGATATTTTCTCAAAAACTCTTTCTTAGTTTTTTCTTACGAAAAACTATTGATTAAATCTTCAACGTGATCTTTCCATATTTTTTATCATATTTCCGATGGTAGTAAGGAGCGCGTCCTGAGGACTCGTACTCGCTTCGCTTGTTTTCCATTTATTTAAAAGCAAAAAACTTGTTTTTTGCCAGGTTAGGGGTTTTTAAAGTAAATTTCTAACAAAACGGAGCCAACATGATCAATCGGACTTGGTTTGCTTGTTTTGGTATTTGTGCTTACATGAAAGCTTAATTTGTTGTAAATTCCATCTTTTATAATCACCGAACTTTCTATGTCTTTATATCGAGTTACAGATCCGCTTAGACTTTGTTCTGTTGTAATAGGTAAAGTAACGATAGTACTAGATAACTCTCCATTAAAAAAATATTTTGTTTTATTTACGATATTCCAACCCACGCTGACGTATTCTAAGTCAAGATAAACATTGACTTCTTTATCACTTTCTACCTTTGCCTTTGCTTTAAATATTTTATCTTTTTCGAACCCAAGCAAAGTTCCAAAAGTCTTCAGATATACATCTGCAAGCCTTTTAATGGTTATCTCACATTTATTAGAAGATTTTGTTGGTTCAAGCTCTAGTTTGTGTTCTAAAAGTTTTTCTTTAAGCTGAGAAAAGTTCCAAAAACCTGGTTGTAGTTTAAATTCGTTTGAACCTCCAGTATTCACCGAGGTGTCTAAAATCATGTCGTTGCAGTCTTTTTATGTTGTTGTATTCCCAAAAAATAGTGGCTGTTTTTACGAACAATCTATCACCTGGCAATATTTTTTTACTTCTGTCTAAGAGAATTTCTTTACTTTCGTTCTCGATAAAAATAGTTAATTTCCTCATTTATTTATGGAAAGCAAAAATGGGGAGAATCTTTGATTTTTCTTTCAAATAAATGGGGGATAAAGACAAGCAAGAACGTGGTAAGCCTGAAGTAAGGGAAATGCTCTTGCGAGACCTTCATTACGACCCTAAGAAAGGTTTTAGATCCACAGAAGCATTATATGAAAAAAGTAAGGAAATAAGAAGTAAGCAAAAAGTTTGATCAGGCAAAAAAAATGTCGTGATCATTTTGGTGATCAGGCAACAAAAATTTTTTGTGATCAGGCAAGCAAAATTTTTTGTGATCAGGCGCTGAAAATTCTTTGTGATCAGGCAACAAAAATTTTTTTTATCAGCTGAGCAAAATTTTTTGTGATCAGGCATCAAAAATTTTTGTGATCAGGCAAAAAATATTCTGTGATCAGGTGAGGAAAATTTTTTGTGATCAGGCGACAAAAATTTTTTGTGGTCAGGCGACGAAAATTTTTTGGGATCACGCGACGAAAATTTTTTAGGATCAGGCAACGAAAATTTTTTGTGATCACGCGAGCAAAATTTTTTGTGATCACGTGACAAAAAGTTTTTGTGATCAGGCAAAGAAAATATTTTTGGGATCAGGCAACAAAATTTTTTTGTGATCAGGTGAGCAAAATTTTTTGGGATCAGGCAACGAAAATTTTTAGTGATCAGGCGAGCAAAATTTTTTGTAATCAAGTGATAAAAATTTTTTTTGATCAGGGAGCGAATATATTTCGGGATCAGGAGACGAAAATTTTTTGGGATCAGGCAAAGAAAATTTTTCGTGATCAGGCAAGCAAAATTTTTTGTGATCAGGCGCTAAAAATTCTTTGTGATCAGGCAAAAAATTTTTTTTATCAGCCAAGCAAAACTTTTTGTGATCAGGCATCAAAAATTTTTGTGATCAGGCAACAAAAATATTCTGTGATGAAATGAGAAAAATTTTTTGTGATCAGGCGACGAAAATTTTTTGTGGTCAGGTGACGAAAATTTTTTGGGATCACACAACGAAAATTTTTTAAGATCAGGCACCGAAAATTTTTTGTGCTCAGGCGACGAAAATTTTTTGGGATCAGGCAACGAAAATTTTTTGTCATCAGGCGAGCAAAATTTTTGGCGATCAAACGACAAAAATTTTTTTTGATCAGGGAACGAATATATTTTGGGATCAAGAGACCAAAATTTTTTAGGATCAGGCAAAGAAAATTTTTTGTGATCTGGCAACAAAAATATTCTGTGATCAGGTGAGCAAAATTTTTTGGGATCAGGCAACGAAAATTTTTTGTGGTTAGGCGACGAAAATTTTTTGGGATCATGCAAGAAAAATTTTTTAGGATCAGGCAACGAAAATTTTTTGTGATCACGCAAGCAAAATTTTTTAGGATCAGGCAACGAAAATTTTTTGAGGTTAGGCGACGAAAATTTTTTGTGGTGAGGCGACGAAAATTGTTTGCGATCAGGCAACAAAAATTTTTTTTGGTCAGGCGAGCAAAATTTTTTGTGATCTAGCATCAAAAATTTTTGTGATCAGGCAACAAAAATATTCTGTGATCAGGTGAGCAA
>JAODVQ020294199.1:0-12425 GCA_025400075.2 Phenganax stokvisi
GCTCTAGTCTTTGTGGCTTCCAAGAGCTATAGCTATGGCACCTCCTCTTGATTGTTCTTTCTGCCAACAGTTGCATACGAGACCTTGCAACTCCATGCATTTGTGTTAGACACACATTTTCTCAAGCAACTCCAAGCAAAAGTGAAAAAATAATAAGCAACTTAGCTTTTAGTTTCCATGCTTCTCTTTGCAAGCAAATATAAAATAAGTATACTCTTTCATTTCACACAATGTATGTGTACATGTAGTTAACTAGATTTCCCTTTAATCTCACTCATTTCCAAGTCACAAAGTTGGAAGGTCTGCACTCAAATGGCTTGGCCTTGGCAGGCTTGTCGAAACAGGTACACTTCGCGTGATTGAAAAGTCACTCAAGATTTTTAATACTTATACAGTGAGTTTTGCTAACTTTCTATACTGAATATGTTATTATAGCACACAATACTAGTGTATGGCTAAAAACATGAAGCAAAACAAATGGCACATTTTTACCTTCACATTAACGGGATTTTGGTCTTCAATTTTTGAAGCCATGAGTGGCTACACTGTCTTGCAGCTTTCAATTTTATACTGAAACATCCTAAACAAAGATTGAAAAGCTTTTCGGGCCTATTTTAATTCAATTTTAAACTGTACATTGAGAAGTGTAAGATTTTAATAAGCTTGCTTGGACTTTTAAAACTTGTTATGGGCCCGCGAAATATATCGCGCTTGGTCCATGTCATGTAATAAAAAATGAACAGGTTTTAAAAAATTGCGGGAAATTTGAGCGCGCACACCACTGCTACACACCAAGTCCATTCGAAGTGGTTCAATCTGCTGATAACGGCTAGTGAACTTGTGATCCTTTCTAGGTATGTGTATGCCCGCTATTGGGTTATGACCTGAGGTCTTGAATAAAACGCTATCATAAGATGGCTTACTTGCGTGTACTCATTCATTTGGTCTGACACACACACAAATTTGGCAAATCTGCAGAAATATTTTGTCACCTTATACATCGTCAATCTACCATACGATGACACCAGAAACTCACTGTCATGAAGTCGCATATGGTGATCTTCATAAAACCAAGAAGAATCAAATGATGATACTAAAACTAATAATTTCAGTATGAATGTTTTCAGAGATGTTGAGAGTTGAACCAAGCAGTGGTCCTCAAGTCATTATGGCAACCACAGAAGATCGTGAAGACCATGACGAGTACCAGTATCTCGACTTAATTAAAAAAATAATGAAACATGGTAGAAAACGAGAAGACAGAACAGGTTCTCTGTTTATATAGTGAATGAAGACATGATCTAAAATGACTTGAAAGTTTCCTCACCTATCTATTGTTCCCTCAGGCACTGGTACAATCTCCATGTTTGGCGCTCAGATGCGTTTTAGTTTGCGTGATGGCAAATTCCCCTTGCTTACAACCAAGAGGGTGTTCTGGCGAGGTCTAACAGAGGAGTTACTCTGGTTTATACGTGGAAGCACTGATGGAAATGAGCTTGCAAAGAAAAAAGTTCACATTTGGGATGCAAATGGCTCTCGAGAGTTCTTGGATAGTCAAGGTTAGACTAGACACAGAAGTACTTTTTGTCCTTTGGGAGGAACAGATGTGAAGTATTGCACCTATCCTGGCTATCCAGTATAAAAATAGTCAACATGTATCCCTTTTTGACCAGGTTTAATTGACAGAGAAGTTGGGGATCTAGGTCCAGTGTATGGATTTCAATGGCGACATTTTGGTGCTGAATACCAGGACATGCACGCAGACTACTCTGGCCAGGGTGTCGACCAACTCAAAAATGTTATACACACAATAAAAACCAACCCATGTTGCAGACGTATCATCATGTCAGCTTGGAACCCTGTTGGTAAAAAAGATACTATTATTAAACACATTGATTGAGAATGATCTCCAGTGTGTGCAAAATGATATCAACTAACCCTCTTTTGTCACTAGATTTACCAAAGATGGCACTACCTCCTTGCCATTCACTGGTTCAGTTCTATGTCTGCAATGGTGAACTATCTTCTCAGTTATACCAACGATCTGGTGATATGGTACGTCCAGCCACCACCACCTTGCCATGAATCTATCACTAGGACAGACTTGAGCATTCTCTGGTGTTTAACTAACAATATATGTTTGCTTAGGGTCTCGGTGTTCCCTTCAACATTGCAAGTTATGCATTACTTACTTGTATGATTGCTCATATCTGTGATCTTAAGGTAATGAAAAAGCCAAATGATTTTAAATAGGGTTCTGTCACACTCAACAGAAGTACATAAGCCCAACTCTTTAATAATCTTTGTTGTCAATTTCAGCCTGGTGACTTTGTTCATACCTTGGGTGATGCCCATGTCTACTCAAATCATTTAGATGCTCTAGGTGAACAGGTGAAGTGAAAATACCATTCTCAAATAGCACTTTGCATTTTGTCTTAACTTATGTTTTTTTCTTTGTTTAGCTCAAAAGAAAACCGAGGCCGTTTCCCAAACTTTGTATAAAGCGAAAGATTACAGATATTGAAGATTTCACCTTCACTGATTTTGAGTTAGAGGATTATAAACCTCATCCAAAAATTAAAATGGAAATGGCTGTGTAAAACATCAGATCTGTCTCATTTAATAGCCACTCAGTGTATAATCGATCCTCTGTTTAAACTTGCTGTCAAATACAAAATTTACTCTATTTATTTTACTTAAACTCAATGGTTTTTTCATTTAATTTTGTCTTTCTTACTTGCTAAATTTGTCCCATAATGAGTTGGCAGCAATTTGAATATGGCTGAAAATACCTCCCTCTTTTTCTGATTCTTCCGTCTGAGTACTAAGATTTGCTCCTGCTAAAATCTACAAAAAAGCAGATGCTCATGAACTTATGCATACAATAATCCTCCTTCAAGTATGTCCAAAAACGACATGACCTGCATTATTACTTTGCTTGTCATGTGTGAATATCATTGAGGAGAAACTGATAAAGCACTTAGAACTCCAAACAAATGCATCTCACTAAAAGCAAAATGACCCTCAGTTGCTTACTTCATTAATATTTCCACGTCCAATATCATCCCTCATTGCAAGCAATGCCATAGCATGACCACTGGTGAAATCTTTGTACTTTGTTGCCACTCCCTAAAACAACACACACAATGTTCTTTCCTAGCTACAATGACACTTAAAACTCCGTTGCTATAAAATTTCAAGAAAGACTTACAGAAATTTCTAACGATAAAAGTTCTGGGTCTTTTAACTTGATTATTTCAGCAAGCATTGGCATCATAGTACACTTTTCTGTCACCTACAGTAAAAAATGTAACACAACATTCGAACCATGGTCACAAAAATGAAAAACACAAGTACCAACCTTTTCCGGATCTACACCAAGTTTTTGGAAAGTTTCTATAACTTTCCCTGTCTCTTTATTAATTTGCTCAGCAGCATGCTTTCGTTCCCCGTAATTCTTGAATTTCATTCGTCTAAAATGCAAAATTTATTTATATGGAGAGATCTAGCTACACTGCTATACCAATGTGTAATGATTACCTTTCAGTCATGGCTGTAATATATCCCACAATGACACGATCCAAACAAGCAGAAAGGACAAACTCATGATGTCTGCAATAAACAAACGTTAATGGTGAAACATTGAGTCACTATGCTTGCTGTGGATTGTTGTTAATTGTTTCACCCAAGCTATCACATAGTACTTACTCTGGCATTATATGCGTAAAATCATTGTTGTAATCTTCAATTGTTGCAAGAATCGTCTCAACATGTATTGGTATCTTATACCTAGCATAAACATCAAATACAAAAGTTTTTAAAAATTATTTTGGGTATGTAGCAAGGCTTGCTTACTCTTACCAATCACTTCGGGTTAATATCTTCTTAAAATGATCCTCTGTATCCAGAAATACCTCATCAAGTAAGATGTTACAACTGAAATACAAAATAGTCTACTTGTACAACCAAACATATTTGAGGTGTTTACATCATAGACTGCAACCCTCACCATTCCTGCGCCATTTGTTTAAAATAATCAAAAAGGCTTCTAAAGATTTGCTGTTGCTCTTCATCAAATTTGCCAGCTTGGAGCTCTTTCATCATTCGATCCTGAATAAGCAATTCTCACTGTTAGCACTAGTTTTAATGTTCAACTTCTAGTCAGAAGAATGCTTTCAGTTTGATTCTTAACCAAACACCACAAGTCTTCTCCAAGTACAGCAGTTTTCACTTGAATTAACAATAGATCAAATGATCTCAACAGAAGCCTCAACAATAGCATGCAGACTCTTGGACCTTGAGTTGTGTGGTGAATTCAGCACATCTCAGACAATTGTTAGCAATTGCAACCTAAATGGAAATAAAATGAAAGTGTGTACTCATTAAACATGAGTTCAACTATGTTTGATAACAGAAAGATGAACATTACTTATCTCTTACTCACCACAAACTGCACAAAGTACTGAGGTTCATGTCTGTCTTCTAAATGTTGTCGTTGATAAGTTCGTAGAGCCTCTGAAGATACAACAACAAAGAAATAGTGATTCAATTTGATGATGATTCCAATGGCAAACTGTGTTTAATACCTCTGTACTCGCGTTGAAATTCTTGCATTTTCTCAATACATACTTCCAACACCTAAAAATACATCACATATCTTTATTCGTATTTCAGCACTAAAGCACTAGCTTTGATGGGGTATGTTGTGTACGTACAGGAATACGGAATGTTCCATCAGTGAAACAAAGGTTAAACACTCACATGAATTCTACATTCTTCACCTGCTTGTGCAGCAACTTGAAGCTAAATCAAAGATAAATGGTTGTTACAAACGTAAATGTGTGAGAAAGCACCAGACAGATTTCATAACAAGCAACTGTGACTACAAGATTTCTTCTTCCTTCTTATGGGAAAACTAAGTTTTTTTCATCTTACATTTTCGTTAACCATTTGAAACAGGAATACTGGAAGTGGTGTGATAAAGTAACCTTCGCCATCGCTGTCTGGCAATGAAGACTCATGCCAGTCCTAGAATAAAAGTAGTGTTACATCCAAAAAGTTCTTGTGAAAGAACTGATAGATTCAAAGAGAGAAAAATGATTTGAACCTTCATATCAGTTTTTGCAAGTCTGTTCATCCATTCCTTGATATTATTTGAAGTTGTTGTGAAATATCTGTTGATATCACATAATATTTCTGAGAGATCTGACAAATTTCATCTTAATTTGACATTGCTAAGAACAATAAATTTATATCATCACCAGATACAAATCCCATGTGAGATACCAAATTTCAAAGAGAATTCATTGTTCTTAGCAGTGAGATAACAATATAAAAACTGGACTTTAGATGCAAAGTTGCTATAGTTTGTCTATCAATTCATAAATCACATTTCAAAAGCTAACAGCGACTTACGTCTCTTTGAGATCTTTAAGAATGAGTGGTTTAAGCAGAGGATCAAGAGTATTTGCATCAATTTGCAATTCTGGATGCATCATAAGATCTTGACCACTAAAAAAGTTTAAAAAAAACACATCTCAGAGTTTGGTGGCAAAATGGCTAGTAGGATAGACTGCTAAGAACGGCAAGAACTTCTACCAACTATAACTTACTCATATTCCTTTAACCATGTTAAAATACTGATACATTCATCTGATTCAAGAGATTGCGTGCAAACCAAATCTTCCAACTAGGCATACAAAGAAAATGTGACGGGAATCTTCACAAAAACGGTGCAGTTGAAGCTCAAGAAACTTTTCTAAAACTTGAAGGTGGTAATACTTGCCATTTTCGATAATTCCTTGTGATACATTTTGACGTATTTATCAAATATATTATAACTTGGAGGGAAACAAGGTTGGCAAGATGTCTAAAGGAGAGATAAAATTAATAGTCCCAAGCTTACCATCTTAATCTTGTATAGTTCAAGATACCTTAATGACTATAAGATCTTCAACCATTGTTTGTCGTGTTCTTTCTAAATGTTTCACCAACCACATCTTGTCATTGGCACGCTCATCAAGTTTGATCTGTAGGCTTTCAAATCTAAACACATTAATGGACAATCCCAACAAACCAAATTATTGACCATAGCATTTGGATGAACAAGATGACGTTGATAAAACTAAAATAACATTGAACGAGTCCGCCTTTAGACATGGAGACCATCTGAAAGCTGGCTAGGATGATAATTACCTGTGATTCACAGTTGTTTCTAGAGTCTCATACAGCTTTGTTCGAAGACGTTTTGGACGTCCAGGGGGAGAGAAACCTGTTCTAGATCGACGCTCTTCAGCTCGTTTGTCAGTTCTAGAATTCAAAAAGTAAGAAAGAGTTTGATTCCAGCAACATGTAAGATGAACTGATATAAAAATACTGTTAATTTACAAACCTTTCTTCACGTTCAATGATTCTCAGCGCAGTCACGAGTTTGGCTGGATCTCCGCGCACAGTACTCAGTATTCTTTCTAAGATCACAACCAATTGCTTCACTAGTTTTGTCTGAATACAAAGAAATATTTACATAAAGTACCACCAGTTCAAAGATGATTCTTGCTGTGTGATGACAATTCAGAACAGAGATGGATTATTGCTTTAATATATCTGAGACCATTACCGATAACACTTCAATTCCAGCAAAATATGCCTCAACAAGCTACAAAATTTAAGACATATCCTTGTTCACTTCAGTAACATTATTTTCCCCCTTTATACAAGTTATATATACTGTATATCCATAGAAACCTCTCAACGTACATGTGCTTCCTTCTTTGATGTAGAGTTTGTCTTCTCCATTTTATGAACTTCTAACAAAACTTCATCTCTCGTGGCTTCAAGCTCAGTTAATCTAGACAACAACAGATAAATTGAGCTTATCATATCTGATATATATCAAAGGCTCAATGTGTTCCCTTACTTCTGATGTGCTTCAAGTAGTTTGCCATTTTCAATACATTCTTCTGTATAAGCAACTGTCGAAGGAACTCCGAAAATTTGATTCAAATGTTGACAAGCTTTGGCTGCCTGGGAGATATTAAAATTATCTCAGACAACAACTAAAGATCAGATAATTATATTAAACTAAGATCTAGGCAATTTGTTTTGAAATTACTTCACTGTGTTTAGTATGACATCTCTTGATTTCGTCGAGTTCTTCACCAAGATGCGTGCAAGATCTAAATATCTCATCAACTTCCTGCATACTAAAATACGAAACAAAAAATTTCATTTAAACAATCAAAAATAAATATTTACCAAGATTAATACATTTTAATGAATTGAGTTACAGTACACCCACGGTCCAAGTTCTTTAAACTTATTTGTTTTACTTCATCCTCCAAGACATAATTTTACTCATTAGGGCAAGACTTTGGCCCTTCATTGTTCAATAAATGAGTCCAGGCACTTACTTTTTCTTGACACGTTTAACATCCAGAAGTGCACTGAAAGATCAAGAGAATGAAATTAATAAAAGATAGGCACACAATTCTTTCCATAGTAAGTTATATACCTTTGTAGTTGATGTAACCCTGACCTAACATCATCCAATTGTGACTGAACTGCATTTTTAAGACGAGCCTCGACAGAAGCCTGTTATAAGATTGCCACAAATGTAACCACAAAGTGACCAGACAACTAATTGTGTGCTATCTATTTTCCGGTATATTCACCTTATTTCTCATGACACGACGTCGATATTGCTCCACTTTGTCAAGCTGGTCAGGATGCTAAAAAATTGAGAAAATTTGTTGCTATGGTGCAAGTCAGACCTGTATTGGTCCCTAAATGGTAACCTGGCCACCAAAATAAAGATATTGACAAATGTGAAACACATTAAACAAATTTTAAGGCCAATATAAAATAATAGGCTACACAATATGGCATTTTTATTGTCTAAATGGTGACGACTTGTTAATTCTCAAAGTAGAAATCCGTTAGAAAAAGACTAGTCTAATCACAGTCTACTTTCATAAAATTTTGGTCCATGAAAATATTTTCTGAGTTTTACTCACTTGCAAGTATCCTGCAACCGCTCTGGTAGCATTTGCTAAAGCTTCAGCCTTCGCACTATTTAAATCTGCATCTTTATTTAAAAAACTATCCATGAAGAAATGAAAAAAGTAAAAAATAAATCACTAGAAACCATTGCAACCCATAACTCGCCTGCAGACAGGCGTAACACGACTTCCGCGTCTGCGAATTCCTACATTCGTATTTCAACAGGGAGCCCAGGCAATCTATACGATACTTTTTATTGACAAATCGACCCCACTAATTCTTCGTGTTGTAATTTTCATAAAGCGAATATTATACATTAGAAAAATTTTTTTAAGATTGATAGATATTGTGAAAAAGAACAGAATTGGAAAACTAAGCTATTCTGCAAGATTTCTACAGATGGGAGGAACTGGGGAATTCATTTCATGGAGTCTTGTTCAACAAACGATGGTCGGTTTATCCTCAGTATACTTAAATTTTCATTCTTCGCCTTTCGTCGCATAACTGTTTTGCTTAGTAATCCATGAGCAATCATGATCTGTGAAATTTCATCTAAAATGCAAAATAATATGTTACAGAAAAGCTAAAAAAATGATAATACATTTTGAAACAACAATTTACCAGGCTTATTTTCATCAATGACAAGTAAATAAAACACTCCTTTATCTGATAAAATATGTGGTATGAGTGGAAAAAGTCTATCCATTACCTATGTACATAAGACAACATTTCAGTTGTTTTGTGTATCTATTATTCTGTCTAATAGCAGGCAGTTTTACTCTTGAAACAAAGATCCCTCAATTATACCTCTCTTCCACACTTTCCTCCAGCCCATGCAGCTGATATTCCATGATCTGATACCTACAATATTATAAACATTACAGATAAGCGAAGAAATTCTCAATGTCAAAAACTACTTAAATGAGTTGACAAACCTCATGTGATGGTGTCACTACATAAGGAGGATTAAACATCAAAATGTCAACCTTGAAGTTTGAAGAAAATCTGCAACCATCACTCTAAATAAAATACACATGTTCCTGTCATTTTATAAGAATCACATGCAATAAGCTGAAATATGGTGTCAATAACATACCATGTTTGTATTCAGCACATTGATAGTCACTCCATTTTTCCGAGCAGTTTCTTGCGTACAAGCACACGCCTTTGGATTGATATCTGTTGCACTGAGGATACGATTTAATCCATTTAACGCTTCCTGCTTTCTGACACAAGACAATTTTACATGTCATTATCTATAGCATCCCACTTACACATAGTATGCATCTGAACCAAGAATCGATGCCAAAAAGGTGATTACAATTCCACAACCACTACCGATTTCCAAACAAACGCTAGGTCTTGAAACGATAGAAAACAAAGGTTAACTGTAGTTTGGTAACCAAGAAAAGAAAAATGGATAGGTAACATATATAAAATTATTAGCCATACTTACTTCAAAGACTTTAAAAGCTCAGCATCATTTTCTAATGCATCCAACAACAAGAAGCTGTCTTCACTAGGCTCATAAACATCTTCACATGCAAAGACATGGCTGTAGTCTGGCGTTTTATAACGAAATGAACTCATTTACCTTAAAAGATTTTCCCACCATAATTTCAAATATATCTGTTTCCACTTAGTTATACAAAATTTCTTGGTGAGACATTAAAAAGTATTCTATTTTTGCACCAAATTTCCTTTGAGACAAAAAAGAATTGCAATAATATTTTACAGTATGGCAAAACAAGCAAAATTATGCAGCATATTCATTGTATATACAATAAAACTTCATAAAATAAGTGTATAAACTTTTGAAGTCGACCACCATTTGCTTTCATATGAGGCTTGTTCATTGCAAACCTAGCTCTATTTTTCATCTCTCTTATCTGTCATCATCACCATCAACAGACTCAATGTATTGTTGATAAGCAGCTTGTAAATACTTATAATGCTCATGATCTGAGTCAGTAGTTGGAGCTAAATCTAACTTCTCTCTCTCTTCATCCAGCATTTCTTGGAGATCTTCTTCAACTCCCCCTGGAAAAAAAGACATTAAACATCTTACCTGTGGTTGAACAATGTAGTAAGTTTTTACACACAAGCAAGAGCGTCTCCATCTAGAAGTAGGCTTACCTACAACACTAGTAAAACTGTACATGTTTATATCAACAGGTTGAGTGAGCCAGGAATTCCTGAGAAGATCTTGCATGATGATTCGACTACGTGGATTAGGATGCAACATCCAACAGATAAGAAACATTAAATCTAAAAAAAGTTTGTTTACGTTTCCTCCTGCACTAGATCAATGAGAAGACTTCTATTGGATCACCAGAAAGAACAGGATAGAACCAGGGGTGTAGCTAAGGAGGGGCAAGGGGGTGGCTTGGATCCCCGAATCATATGAGAACCACACTTTTAAAACGTTGAAAACCGGCTAGAAATAAGTTGGGGGGGGGGATCTCACTTTGAGAACTGAAAATTTTCCCGAGTGAGCATACCCCCTGACCTTTCTAAAATGTATTCACGCCCAAAAAGTTACATTCTGGAGACACCACTGGATAGAGCAGTACTTTACCTTGCGAAACAGCGTGGGGAGGATGCAATTCGGCTCGAATTGTTTCTTCAACGTCATAAAAAGGATTTTCTCCAAATATCAAAGTATACAACGTCACACCCATAGACCAGATTTCCAACTCAGGACCTTTATACCTAGAAAAAGAATATTTCTCAATCGCGTTGTATGCCATTGCTATGATAAAATTGGCTCGCTGTATGTAGATATAAATGATGTTTTTATACCAATGACAATTCTTTACTCACTTATTTCCCAGCAGAACCTCAGGCGAACAGTATTCCATCGTACCACAAAATGTTGAGAATAATTTCCCATCTTCCATCGTCGCTGCTGAGCCGAAATCTATCAGCTTCACTGTAAATACCTCATCTAGAATAACATTCTCGTCCTAAGTAAAATAAAGTGCTTTAGTGCAGCTCATAACTAGATGTGATGTGGACAGGGAAGCTCTCTAAGTTTCGTAGCAACGATTTACAAAATCTCAACAGATTTTGTTTATAAACAAATGCTTATTGTGTGGTTTGTAAAAACACAAGAATAATCACCTTCACATCTCGATGGAGAATATTTTTCGAGTGTAAATATGAAACTGCTTCGACTACCTGAACAGGATATAGAAACTTAACAAAGAAATACAGAGGTAAGCAATTTAAATGTAGCTTCACTCTTACCTGACGAAATATATAGCTTGCCAACGCTTCATCCATGTTTGGTTGTCTATCAATAAACTCAAACAGATCCATTCCTCCGCCATGTTTTTCCATCACAAGTTGGAAGAAATCCTCATTCTCAAAGGCATCTAACAACTATAAGACACAAGAAAGATAATCACAACTTGAAACAATCATTTCATCAGCAATCCAAAGACCTTCCTCCTACCTCTACAATATTAGGATGTTTTAGTTTGGCAAGAAGAGAGACCTCAAACGGTACAGTTCCAAGAACTGAGTCATCTCTCCAAGAGCCTTTTAAAACTTTGTCTTTACGAATAAATTTCACGACGACCTAACGAAGATATAGAAGGATACGATAGTGCCTGGAAAAAACCTGTGGTGTTTCGTAGAGATTCAATCTGAACGCATTTTTCTCACAAGTGACAAAGATGAAATTATAATCAGATCAACTGCAGATACTTCATACGCAGAGAGATCAGTGGCCAATTATTCGAAGCTAAATAAGCGTTGACCTTGAGTTAGAATTTAAAAGTAGTTTTGTGAGCTCCTGTACGTTTATTGATCCAGTCAAGAATTGAAGAGAAATATTTTCAACTTTCCATTAACAACACCTAAGAACTTTGCTTCAAAATTTTCTTTAAACTAGATTTAAGCAAACCAGCTTTCAAACAACCGGCCTCTGGATTTGACTACGAAAACGCTGGTGCAATCTAAAGTTATCTTTCACCTCATGATTATCATCTTTTCGTCTTGCAAGTTTCACAAATCCAAATGCACCTTTTCCAATCGAGTCCAACGTCAAATATTTCTCATCATACCTTCCTCGGCCTGGTGAACCACGATCATCCTTCAAACTCAACTCACTCAAAGACTGACCAAGCTGGAAATACGTAGATTCAAAACATGGTCCAAGTCAAGTCCATCTAGGTTCTAAAAGATCCACAGATGCTACCATACCTCTTTGATTCCGTCGACAGAAGAAATAAACAAACTGTTGTGACTGGATCCAAGAGTATGAGTAGCTATCCCTTCTTCATCTTCAGGATCCTTACATATCCAGATACAAAACAACACCTGACCATCTTTCAAATCCACTTTCTTGATCTACGAGGCAACACACTTAAGCCGGTTTTCCACTTCGCCCGTACCGTAGCGTAACGTAGCGTATCTCTTTG
>JAODVQ020294304.1:0-31907 GCA_025400075.2 Phenganax stokvisi
CTAAAAGCAACCATAGAAAACAAGCTTCTTCGCATTTTGTGAGTAATTAGTGCGGTGCTTATTCGAGGGCGGCGCTCAAACGAGTAAATACGGTATATCAGTAAACTACTTGTTGAACGGACATGGAAATTTTCTTTTTCTTCTGAGCTCTATATCAGAACTAATGACTTCAACACAAAGAAAGCTACCATCGACGATCCCTGAGGATAATTTTTTTATGGGAAAACTAGTCTTAAATTCAACTGAACGTACTTTCTCTTCTTTAGGCTACAAGAAACGAGTGGTCTAATACACTATGGGCTAACCTTAATGTCACTGTTCTCTCAGAAGGTATAGAAAATTTTACCAAAGAACTAAAGAGATTGCCACGTGAGGTGAAAGCTCTGCCAATATGCCATATTTTGGAGGAAAAAATGAAAGAATTCAAGGATTCAATACCTCTATTTTCTGACCTAAAGAACGAAGCTCTAAGAGAGAGGTAAAGTAACATGTAAATAAGTGGGTTTGAATAACCATATATTTGCTGGTTTTAGTAGAGCCCAGTTCACACGGCCGATTTTTGCTGCGATTTTTCTCCTTTTAGTGTATGTGATCGAGTAGGTTGACTGGCGGGGCAATAGCAAAATTGGACCAAGTATACTCGCCAGTTATCCACTCTATCACATCGTTCAACACGAGAAAAATCGCATCGAAAATCGCCCGTCTGAACTGGCCTTAAGCCTCACAGGGCAGCAAATGGTGGTCAATTTCAAAAGTTTATACAGCCTCCTAGGAGTGAAGAAGTCTAACTTACTCTCACTTCGTGTATAATGAAAAGAATAAACATCATTTTCTCATGATAATATGTACTGCTTAGCGATACCCAATTATAAGTAGTTCATAGAATCATCTCTCGCCTGACAGTCCTTATATCTACAGAGGGTGGACAAAACAAAGTGGGCCCCCATTATAAAACGGTTTTTTTGTCTATACCATTCTGAAAATTTTACAACTGTTCAAACACTGTCATGATACTAAACAAGTGGAAAGCAATTTGAAATATCTGGTTAGTACCATGGCTGTTTTTGGATTGGTCTTGAATTTACTCAATTTTGTAAGCGAAAAAACTGTTTCTTGATGGGCGCCGACAAGGGCCACTTTTTTTGTCCACGCACTGTATATCAAGTTTAAAAATTTGAAAGAAAAGTTTTAAAACTGTGCTTATTATTTTTAGGCATTGGAAGAAACTTATGGAGTTGACTGGGATGAAATTTGATCTAAACCCGGAGACTTTTACCTTACAAAATATGTTCGCCATGGAGCTACATCGCTTTAGTGACGTCATCGCTGACATCACCGGAAGTGCAACGAAAGAATTGAGTATAGAAAAAGGTATCAATGAGGTCTCCGAAACTTGGGGTAACATGAAGTTTTCAGTGTCAAAGTACATGAAAGGCACTCAGGAACGCGGCTTTGTAATCGGTGCCGTAGATGATATTCTGCAGATATTGGATGATAATGCAATGAATCTCCAGAGTATGTCTGCTTCGCGCTTTGTTGGACCGTTCTTGGAGACTGTGAACAAGTGGGAGAAAAGCTTATCACATATTGGTGAAGTTGTCGAGGTGCGATGATGAGTTGGAAACTTGACCGAAATCTTTGCTCTGTCTGTTATTCACGCTTATAGCAATTTATGCTTAATGAAGACAAAATCGTAGATTTTCCATCATTCTTTTCTGTTGTCTAGGTATGGATGGTTGTTCAACGCAAATGGATGTATTTGGAAAGTATTTTTATCGGTGGAGATATCAGATCTCAGTTACCTGAAGAAGCCAGAAAATTTGATGAGATTGATAAAACGTTTAAAAAGGTACTTAGATTAGATTGGACTACAAACGGTGATCATATTGCAGTTATCACAAGAAAACGATGTTACTTCATTCAATTATATGTGTAGTGTACGTTGTGAAAAAAACATAGAAATGTGAGAATTAGTTTGATTTGCTTGCTCTTATAAGAATAGAAACTTCTGAATTTGACAACTATTTGCTGCTTTATGAAGCTTTCTGAAGTTTTCAAAGTCTTATTTTATTCCGTTGTTTCCTCAGATTATGACCGAAACAGCTAAGAATTCCAAAGTCTTAGACGCCTGCCACGCAGCTGGTAGACTTGAAACAATGCAAAGCTTGGTGAATGGTCTGGAGAAATGCCAAAAAAGTCTGAATGATTATCTGGACTCGAAAAGAAACGCGTTTCCAAGGTTTTTCTTCATTTCTGATGACGAACTTTTGTCAATTCTTGGCAGCCATGATCCTTCCTGTGTACAAGAACACATGATTAAGGCAAGCTGTTGTAAATGATCTGATCTCTCTTTTGAACCACCACCATTTGGCAATATACTGTCCGATCTGTTAAATGCCCCTCAAGGGTCTCCCTACCTTTTGACAAGTAACGTTGTCTGAGGTCACACAGTGTAAAGTAGGAAGCACTGGGCGCATCATCTGTTTATGAGTTTAGTTCGGAAAAAAATCATTTCATCTTTTTGTATCTTTTTGCTAGATGTTTGATAACATATCGAGTTTGCGTTTCCAAACGGGCTCCTCGGACGAGACTGTAGCTACGGCGATGATCTCAAGTGAAACTGAAGTGATGAATTTTCGACAAGCAATCAGTACTGAAGGCAGAGTAGAGGATTGGATGACAAATGTTTTGAACGAAATGAGACGTACTAACAGACTCATTACTAAGGAAGCTATATACAAATACTGTGATAAGATTGAAAGGTGTGTTTTTCCAAGAGAGTTTGATTCATAAGTGAGTCCATCTCTTTGGACTTCTTTTCGTTCACCCACCTACAAGCACATAAACGTTTGAATCCTTCACAGTTCTATGTACTATTTAAAACGCGAAGTGGCAGTGTTTTTAATTGGCTTAAAAATGATCGATCTTATGATTTTAGTGGTAAAGTTATTTTGAAAATCAACTTTGTCGTCGCCGACACAATCAAATTTAAAGTAAAGATGATATTTTATTCGGATCCAAGAACTTCAACCATAGTACTAATTTCTGTTGTCTTTTCCTCATGAACGATTTATAAGTTTTTTAAAGTTTTTAAAAATACAGGAAATAATATACAAGTAATTATTGAAACTTCAAAATTCTAAACAACTCTTCTTTTGAATGTTTATAAGGTAATTTTATTCCAGTTTAAAGTTTTATGTGCGTGTATATACGTGCGTGGCAAAAACGCGTAAGTAGAAAGCAGCGTTTAATTCGTGAAAAATTTTGTATAGGGTGGAGTGGATGTTAAACTATCAAGGTATGGTAGTTCTGGCTGGTAATCAAGTATGGTGGACATGGGAAGTTGAGGATGTTTTTCAAAAAGTAAAGAAAGGTGATAAGATGGGAATGAAGAATTATGCCAAGAAAATGCACAAACAGATTGATGAGCTTGTGGTCAAGGTGGGTCATAATAATGCTCGCTGCAAGGAAGAACAGGATTAAACCTCGAACTCTTGAGAGAGTAGAGTAATAACACTCTACTATCTTTAGCCAATTGTGTGAATAGAGTCGTGTACATTTTACATTGTTTTATTGTCCGTGTTGTTGTTTTTAGATTCGTTCTAATTTATCAAAGAATGATCGCAAGAAATTCAACACAGTTTTGATCATTGAAGTACACGCACGAGATATTATTGACAGATTTGTTCGAGACAGGTGAAGCTAATCTTTAGCAACTATATCTTTTGCAGAATTTCTTTATAAACATCTGTAGACTCTAACTACAGTGCTGCTAGGCCTTCAGAGACTTTGCGATTGACGTTTTTTTAATTCATTTGCGAGAATGAATTTTGACGCGAGAATTAAAACAACTTTAAATTTGCCCTTTGTTTTATCATTATTACTCTTATCATTTATTATTATTATTATTATCGTCATCATAGAATATAGCGTATCCTCTTTCTAGTATAATGGACGCTCGTGAGTTTGAATGGGAAAGTCAGTTACGTTTTTACTGGGATCAGTTGCCTGATAACCTGACAGTCAGGCAGTGTTCAGGCGAGTTTGGGTATGGATATGAGTACATGGGCTTGAATGGTCGTCTTGTTATCACTCCTTTGACTGATAGAATTTATCTTACCATCACTCAGGTGAGATACTACAGATAAAAATAATATTAACTATATCATATAGTCATTTGAGTTATAATTTGCAAGACTTGACGCTTAAGACATGGTCAT
The DNA here is from genome assembly GCA_025400075.2 of Phenganax stokvisi. Lineage (NCBI taxonomy): Eukaryota > Metazoa > Cnidaria > Anthozoa > Malacalcyonacea > Clavulariidae > Phenganax > Phenganax stokvisi. The sequence goes on from JAODVQ020294304.1 coordinate 4,221, forward strand.
TGGAGATTTACATTGAGGCCAATGTGATTTTAAACTTTATTCTAGGCGTTGTCAATGTATCTTGGTGGAGCACCGGCTGGCCCTGCAGGCACAGGAAAAACTGAGACAACGAAGGATTTGGCTAAAGCTTTAGGTTTACTCTGTGTTGTAACGAATTGCGGTGAAGGAATGGATTATAAGGTAGAGTAAACCCAACTTAATTGTCAATGATCATTGATTAGTAAAATATTTTCCCTACTGAAAATCAAATTTTTTTGTTGATAAATGACTACAGAACGGAGATTATTAGTAATAGTTTATGAAAACTAATCTTCAGGATACAAACTAATGTTGGTCAGGGTTAAAGTTAGTTGACTTTGGAATCAGGAACAAGAAAAGTTTATGTAAGCCCGTTTTCCACTAGGCGGAATTTTCCGTGCACAAAATAAACCTAGCAACGTGATTGGTTCGTTTGCGACTTTTGGCGGCGAAGTATATTGTTAGCCAATCAGTTTGGTAGATTTATTTTCCGCACGGAGAGTTCTGCTTAGTGGAAAACGAGCTTTATGATCGTACCATGAAGATTTTGCAGCATTTCTTTATCCTTAGATAATTATCCAATGTGATATTCAAATGATTTCATTTTAGTCAATAGGGAAAATCTTCTCTGGACTCGCTCAGTGTGGTGCATGGGGTTGTTTTGATGAGTTCAATCGTATTGATGTCTCCGTCTTGTCAGTGATTTCAACTCAGATCAAAACACTACAGAATGCACTCATACACAACTTGAAGAAATTACAGGTACTTATCAAGGCGTATAATGGGCAATGGAAAGAGTCGGTCAGTTGCCAGGAGGCTTGATAATCTCTTCGTATTTGTAGTTTGAAGGTACTGAGATCTCCATGGATTCACGAATGGGTATTTTTATCACAATGAATCCGGGTTATGCGGGTCGTACCGAACTCCCTGAAAGTGTGAAGGCCTTATTTCGACCTGTCGTCTGTATTGTGCCTGATTTGCAACAGATCTGTGAGATCATGCTTTTCTCTGAAGGATTCTTGCTGGCTAAGGTTCGTTAGATATGCCTGTGTGTTTGTAAATATGTACAATCACTAACTTGTCGTATTTTTTCTCATTCTCAGGTTCTTGCTAAGAAAATGACAGTGCTTTACAAACTAGCCGCTGGTCAACTTTCTAAGCAATCGCATTATGATTTTGGTCTACGGGCTCTTAAATCAGTGCTAGTCATGGCGGGTGAATTGAAACGAGGCTCTCCTGACTTACACGAGGTTTGTATAGACAGATGAATTGATAGATAGGTAAATGGTTGACGTATACTTACTTGGCAGCATGAACTACATTACCTAACTATGTACAACGTTTTTTAATCTACGTAGTATATATGTTAGTTGACGGACTCTTTTCATATGAGAGAGCTAATTTCGCGCGGTAAATCAAACGCACAACCTCATTGGTGTAAGGCGCTTGTCCTAGCGACTACGCCACCGAAGCCCCAGATATTATTTGTGAAATTATACATGCTTGCCGTGAGCTCTTAAGCTTCACACAGATCGTTGTTTCATATACCGTATTCACTCGTCACAATATCTTCGTTTACTGTTAAGGAGCAATAATTGCCAGTAAATATTCACTAGGCTGACAGATTTTGTATATTTCTTTGTGTCATTACCATTAAAAATCTTTATAGAGCATTGATAGCTGCAAAATTTGAGCCGCTCCGATAGCAATCTGGTATAGTGTAAAAGGGGCCATAGACACCTCTCTATGGTACTTCTATTATAGGTTATGCTGTTTTTAGGATGTTGTTCTAATGCGAGCCTTACGCGACATGAATCTTCCCAAGTTCGTATTCGAAGATGTGCCACTCTTTCTCGGTCTCATCGCTGACTTGTTCCCAGGTCTTGATTGTCCGCGCGTCAGATACCCAAACTTTAATGATGCTGTTGAAGCAGTGCTGGTTGATAATAAATACGTTCTTTTGCCTCATCAGGTAATAGTTTGCTCTGGGTTGAACATTTTCATGTTATTTGACACGTTTAAAGAAGAATTGTACGTAGTATATATTATCTTATGCAAAAAGTTCATCTTCATTGATTTAAAGTGTGTGTATCAAGGTCAGGGATTGTACATTTTTATGTGGTTCAACCCATGTAAAAAAAGAATTGTAATGTATCTTCTTATGCAAAAGTTTCATCTTCATTGATTCAGAGGTCCTATGTCAAGGTCAGAGATTGTACATATTTATAATATTTAAGCAATTTATTGAAGAAAACTTGACAAATTTCTTCTAGTGTAAAAAGGTTTCCTTCGTGAATTTTTAAACGTGACACCAAGATAAGAATTCAAGAAGTAGCACCTTTTTTCTAAGCTTTATCTGAGGGATTCTATTTTCACAGGCTGACAAAGTTGTTCAGATGTACGAAACAATGTTGACCAGACATACAACTATGATAGTAGGACCAACAGGAGGGGGAAAAAGTGTTGTTATCAATACTTTGGCTCAGGCCCAAACACGGTAGGTTGCTCTTTTGTCCTGTCCGGTACTTTTTGAATACATCTACAATAAAATTTAACCACAATTTCTTGAATATTTGCAGGTTAAGTATTCCAACTAAACTGTACACATTGAATGCGAAGGCTTGCTCAGTGATTGAACTTTATGGAACACTAGATCCAGTGACCCGAGACTGGACGGATGGCTTGCTGTCTTGTATTTTTCGCGATATCAATAAACCGACAGAGAAAAACGAGAGAAAATACATTGTATTCGATGGCGATGTTGACGCTCTGTGGGTTGAGAATATGAACTCTGTAATGGATGATAATAAGCTACTGACATTAGCAAACGGAGAAAGAATACGCTTGCAGAAACATTGTGCTCTTTTATTTGAGGTAAAGCCTCGTTTTCACTTTCAATGCAAGCGTAAGAGAGAAAACAAAGCAAAACTTTTCCTGTAAGGATTTCAAAACCAAAGAGAGAAGAATTTTCTTTTGAATTCTCTTTTGTTCTGTTTTGGTTTCTGCTTGGGTTCTTATGCTTGTACTTTTGTCGATACTTTTGTCGCAGTCTTTATTGCGTTTCTTTGTTTTACCTTTTGTCGTCCCTTCGAATGTTTTCAATCACGTGTCTTAAAAGAACACGTGATTTAAAGTATCGTATCTGCTCTGTACCACTATCAACTATAGTTTCAACTTTCGTTTGAATTGAGAAAGATTTCATGAGGTGCTCAATTCATGTTTACACCTTGCAATTTTGGTTGCAAAGTACAACGCAATTGTGACTTTGAGTGATGCTAATTACCAAGAGTGTTCAAAAAAACATGACCAGGCGCGGCGGAGTGCAATGAATTCTAGTATCTGCCAATTTTACATCTCTCAAATGAAGAACTGCATTGCAAGTTGCAAGAAAAATTGCACAGTATAACATGACCTTGTCCAATTGTTGTTTTTTCCTCTAGGTTGCAGATCTTCGCTATGCTTCACCGGCAACCGTCTCAAGATGTGGTATGGTGTATGTTGATCCGAAAAACCTGGGCTATATACCTTACTGGACAAAATGGTGTGGATCTCGACCTAATAAGACTGAACAAGAGGAACTATCAAGATTGTTTGAGAAATATGTGCCGTCAAGTATTGATCTTATACTAGAAGGAGTGATGGATGGTAAACAGGGAAAGAAATTGAAGAGTATTATACCACTGACCAACTTAAATATGGTGAGATTTAGTAGTGATTGATAAATGACAAAGACACTTGACTAGACTACTGCAACTTCTGGCTAAGTAACATTCATTCTACTAAACTAAAACAGTGATGATGTTTTTTTTTCAAGGTCACTCAACTTTCGAAGATGTTAGATGCCCTACTTCCTTCTGAAAGCAGCCATGACGTACTTCAATCTGATATACTAGAAGGTCTGTTTCTTACTTCCGTCATTTGGTCACTTGGTGCTGGCCTCCTTGAAGAAGACCGCATCATATTTGACAACTACATCAAACGGCTCTCTGCCCTGCCCCAGAACCCCGCTGAAGGAAGTGTTGTGGGGGCAGGTGAGATACCTATATCTCACCCCACCCTGTACGAATACTACTTCGACCTCAAAAAAGAGAAATGGATTCCTTGGCATGATATTGTCCCAGAGTACTCTCACGATCCCACGGTTAAGTTTAGTGAGATCCTGGTACCGACTTTGGACACAGTGCGTACCACGTGGTTGTTATCACTCATGGTTGATATCAAGAGACCAGTCGTGTTGGTCGGGGAGACTGGGACCTCGAAGACAGCGACCACTGGGAATTTTCTTCGAAGTTTAGATAAGGATACAACGGTATGCTTTCTTAAAGTATCCGCTCAAATTTTAGAAGATTTAGTATTGTTGCCAATGGAAGGACATTAGCGAAAAATTTTCATCCTCAATCATGTTTATTTTGTCTTATTTAGCTTTTGCTGAACATCAATTTTTCGTCACGAACGACATCAATGGATGTTCAACGAAATCTTGAAGCAAATGTGGAAAAGCGAACTAAAGATACGTACGGGCCACCTATGGGCAAGAGATTGTTGGTATTCATGGACGATATGAATATGCCACAGGTGAGGATAGCTGGGGATGAATCTAGGGTAGAGGTGAATATAGATGGATAGAGTGTAGGGATAGATAGAGGGTATGTAAGTTTCGGTAAGCCTCGAAGGGCTGAGAATGATGGTCAAATATTTGATCCAATTCGAATTGGCATCATTTTCTCAAGATCAGTGCAATTTGACCACCAACAGCCGTCGTCCAATGATGCTTATTGAAACTCTATTTCTCTATACGCTAAGGACTTTTTCTTTCATTTTAAGGTGGATGAGTACGGTACTCAGCAACCTATTGCTCTATTGAAGTTGTTGTTAGAACGAGGTGGGATGTATGATCGTGGAAAGGAACTCAATCTCAAACATTATCGAGATATTGGCTTTATTGCTGCTATGGGAAAGGTTAGTGGGAATCGACCAAATCACTGAAGTCACCTACTCCAGATATGTATAGAGCTCAGTCTTTTCACTTTAGATATATATGGAGCTCAGTGTTTAAACTTTTGATTTTATTTTACTTTCTCCCATCAGCCAGGAGGTGGTCGTAACGACGTCGATCCACGATTCATATCACTATTTAGTGTCTTCAACGTGACGTTTCCTTCCGCAGAATCACTAACAAAGATCTATTCTTCTATTTTGGATGGACATCTTCAGCCATTCAGTAAAGAAATCAAAGGACTTACCGACTCATTGACGTCATCAACGTTACATCTGTATTCCCAAATTGTCCAAAATCACCCACCTACCCCTTCTAAGTTTCACTATATCTTTAACCTGCGCGACCTGTCTCGGGTTTATCAAGGTCTATGCCTGACAGTGCCGGATCGATTTGAGACCGCTGGTCAATTTATTCGCGTGTGGAGAAACGAATGCTTGCGTGTATTCCACGATCGCTTGATCAATGCTGGGGACAAGACGGCAGTCCAAGTAATTAGGGTTATTTGGGGGTAGATAGAGTTAACTTAGATGAACAAGGGTTTAGATTGGATAGCCAGGAGTAGGGCTTAATAATTCAAGTTCGTTCGACAATGATGTGACTTTACGATACATTACTACTTTGCTTGTAATGATGTGGTTATCACTTGGAGACGGTTAAAAAATATGGTTCTTGTTTCCAGGGTTATATAAAAGGTTTACTAGAAGTGAAATTTTCATCGCATTTGGATTTCGTGCAACGAGAACCAATCTTGTTTGGAGATTACCGTAATGCTTTGACTGGTGAACCTCGAGTCTATGAAGATGTCGTGGATTACGAGGCCTCGAAAGCTGTTTTTGAAGAGGTGAGATGCATGCAATGGAATCCTAATGCTTGTTGTTCTCTTGGTTAATATTTTGAGTCGCGTCGACAAACTACCCAGTCTTCTTCGATATTAACAAATTTCCTTGACAAGTTTCTTGATGAGTTTACTTGCTCGTGTGTACGAGGAACGAGCTTTCCTTGACAAGATTTCTGCTGTACTTTAGATTTTGGAAGAATACAATATGGACCACACTGTCATGAACTTGGTGTTGTTTGATGATGCCTTGGAACATTTGACCAGAGTACATCGTGTGATTCGTATGAGTCAAGGTCATGCTTTACTGGTTGGTGTTGGGGGGAGTGGGAAACAAAGTCTTACCCGGCTGGCTGCGTTTGCTGCAGGACATGAAGTATTTGAAATCACACTTAGCAGAGGTAAGCCACTGACCACTTTACTTGAGCATACAATAGACGGATGGTTTAGGAGTTTTGCCAACTTTAAAGCTCCTATTACTGTAGTTGAAAGCGTTATCCAAGGACTATATCTTCACCACACACCGGTTTACATAAACATGAACAAAAAGACAGAACGAAGACTTTGATCTTCAAACCATATCTCCAATGACTATGTCTTCACCGTGTACAAGTTTGCATAGATATGAACAAAAAGATAGAACAACATTTCTTGGATATCTGTGATGAAAGTCTCTTAATCGTATCTAAATGAATCGAATCTAATGTTTAGGTTATGATGAGTCGAATTTCAGAGATGATCTCAAAGTTTTATATCAGAAGCTTGGTATAGAAAATAAAGGCATTGTTTTTCTCTTTACTGACGCTCACGTAGCGCAGGAAGGTACTGAGAACTCTCTCTTATTCAAAGTCACAACGAATTACTTTATAAACTCTTAAGTTTTTTCTAGGCTTCCTTGAGTTGATCAACAATATGTTGACGTCTGGCATGGTCCCTGCTCTCTTTCCAGACGATGAGAAAGAAGCCATTATCGGCCAGGTGTGGAGTCACTAAACTATAAGCTGGCCGACGAAAAACATGCTATAAATCCAAACTTTATGATGAATCCATTGCATCGTTTTCTTTTTCAATTATAGATTCGTGATGAAGCATGCAAACACGATGTTCCACCAGCGAGAGAATCTATCTGGCAATATTTTGTTTCAAAGTGTGCAAACAATCTTCATATCGTGTTGGCCATGTCTCCTGTTGGAGAGACCTTACGTACGCGCTGTCGTAACTTCCCTGGTTTGGTAAATAACGCAAGTATTGATTGGTTTATGCCATGGCCCAAGCAAGCTCTCTGCGCTGTTGCATCTGTCTTTCTCGGAGAGAAGGTGGGTTTGATTGAAACTGACCACCAGATTGTTCTAGCAGTTCAAAACTGTTCCTTCTAGACATGCAGTGAAAGTGAACTCTTATTTATCCAATGTTACTACAGGAGAAAAGTCAACTAAACTAGCTACATTTGCACTAGGTAGTTGTATCAATTCTTAGCTATTCGTCATAGAGATACAGTCAGAGTCATCTCTTTGTCATCCAGTGTTACGACTGGAGGAAAACTAAACTTGATTATTTTTACCCGGGATGGTTCCATCAGTTCTAACTTATTCTCTCTAGAAATCCACTAAGAGTCACCTTTTAATCATCGATCCAGTGTTACTATAAGAGGAAACCTTTATGCTTGATGGTTTTATCATTTTCAATCCAACAGCACTTTCATTTAGGACTTACATAAAGCTCCCTAGCGTTTATAGGAAAGTGTTGTCTGTATTCCAGAATGATAAGATTCCTGAGGAATATCGAGAGCGCGTTGTTGATCACGTGGTGTTTGTACAAGAGACGGTTGTAAAATACAGTAAAGAATTCTTATTGAAACTTCGTCGTGTGAACTATGTTACGCCTAAGAACTACCTAGATTTCATTAATACTTATAACAAATTATTGGAGGAAAAGGATAAATATGTATTGGAACAGGTAACGAGAGATGATATGTGTTAAACGCAAGATATTTACCAAGGTTCACTTGAGGTCATCATATAGGGCTACTGAAGAACATTGACCTTTAATGGGTTAACAAGAGACCTTATTAGATAGTTTTGTTAACCCATTAAGTGATAAAGTTTCAACTCGACTAGTAAGATTCTGTGGCGTTTGACAGAACAAAATAACAAACTAAGGTTAACGAAAGCATTCTCTGAAACTAAAGAATTTCTGAAACTAAAGGAATTGCCGAAAAATGTCTGAAATTAAAGAAATTTTTCAGACAACTTTTTTATTTAACCCATGAAGTGGGAAAAGGTGTTTCCTTGCGGAATAATGTCGTCTTGTGTTAAAGTCCGTTCACATGGGCGAGTTTTGATGCGATTTTTCTTGTGTTGAACAATGTGAAATAGTGGATAACTGGCGAACATACTTGGTCCAACAATTTTCCTGATGCACTCGCCAGTCAACCTATTCGATCGCGTACGCTAACAGGAGAAAAATCGCAGCAAAAATCGCCCGTATCAACAGGCCTTTACACATATTAGACTATAAAGATAGAAAATGCTTTCTTAATTGTCTTCGCATCTTCTTTCTTCTATAGTGTCATCGTTTAGACGGAGGTCTTAGCAAGCTGCTTGTGGCTAGTGATCAATTAGCAGAGCTAAATGAGAAACTAGCAGTTCAGAAGATAGCGGTAACTGAGAAGAGTAAGGCTTGTGAAACGCTGCTGGCTGAAATCTCGCTTAACACTGAGAAGGCAATTGAGAAAAAACAAATGGCTGTCGCGAAAAAAGATGAAATTAACATCCAAAATAAGGCTATCGTCGACGAAAAGGTGAGAAAAAATACGAAAAATTATCTTCGTCTTGTACACAAATATTTGTACATGTGTATGTGTCTTCGTCTTGTACACAAATATACAAATATTTGAAATAGGTATCAAATTTACATTTACAAAAGGGTAATAAGTTTATTTTCATCTAGAGAACACTTTTGGCCGACAGCAGATAGTGCTCAACTTGCAGTTATAATGGGAGAAAACGATGTTAATTCTTTTCGTTTAGAAAGATGCAGAAGATTCACTTGCTGCGGCTTTACCAGCTCTAGAAGAAGCAAGATTGGCCTTACAAGATTTGGATAAGTCGGATGTTACTGAAATACGGTGAGTTGATTGACCATTGTGAATTGCCGTATCCTCGGTTCGACAGCAATACTGTGTTTTATAGATCGTTTGCAAAGCCTCCGCAAGCCGTACAAGACATCTCAGAATGTATTGTAGTCATGCGTGGTTATAAGGATATCTCATGGAAAACTGCGAAAGGAATGATGGCCGAAGGAAATTTCTTGAAAACATTACAGGTAATGAAATTCACAACTTTACGCTCTTAGAAGGATTTTTTCCTTGAGAAGGGAGGAGGGGTAAATATATCCTGTGTTGACGTCTGGAATAGATTCGGAACAGTTAGGAACCATTTAGGGACACAATTAGTAATTTCGAGAAATTTCGTGAAAGAGTACTTTAGAACTATAACGTAAATTCTTCAAATTTTTTAAAACATGTTTTAATGATTTTGAATGTCTGGGAGAAATTTGGGATAATTTGGATCACAATTGTGGACTTCGAAAAATGTCGCCACAAAGTACCCTGCATAACGATGGGAAATTTTCAAATTTGTAGAGCACGTTTTTATGACCTGGAAAATACTTTTTCCAAACGAAAATGCTTTCTTTCTTTGAAATCCCAGGAACTGGACGTAGATGGTATTACAACTGCTCAAGTGAAAAAGACCAAAGACATATTGAAGCAAATTAACTACTCTGTTGATGAGATGCAAGCTATCAGCAAAGCAGGGGCTGGATTATTCAAATTTGTCATGGCTGTTATGGGATATTGCTCCGTAGCCAGAGAGATTAAACCGAAACGGGAAAAGGTATGTCTGAACGCATTAATAAATCATCGACAAAAATTAAAAGAATTTAATATTTACTCAGTACATTGGAATTGGAAAGCTTTTGGAAATTATGTCAATGGACTGTAGTGTCTTGAAATTTTCAAAGTTCGCCAATTCATTCATGTAGGTGGCGAGACTGGAGCGTAATTTTCTGTTAAGTAAAAGAGAATTAAGCAAAATCGAGAAAGAAGTGAAGAATTTAGAAGATGAATTGAAAGCTTTGAATGACAAGTACGAGGCGGCCATGTCTGAGAAAGCAGCTTTGCAACAGGAAGCTGAGATTATGGAAAGACGTTTGATTGCAGCGGACAAGCTTATCTCGGGACTTGGCTCTGAAAAAATTAGGTGAGCTTATTTTTAGACAAAGTGATCAATGGGAATGTTTCGGGTCATAATTCTTTTCAATGTTTATTAATGTGTCCATTGTAAGGAAAACTTGGTCGTCTGTGACTAGGATTAACTTTTCTGCTCGTTTCCAGGTGGACGGAGGATTTGGAAGAACTGAAACGGAAACGAGTTCGATTATTAGGAGATTGTTTACTTGCTTCGGCATTCCTCAGCTATTTAGGTGCATTTAGTTGGGACTTCAGACGAGAAATGTTGAAAGATGAATGGGAAAAAGACGTGATTGAACGAGAGATACCGCTCAGTCAGCCTTTTAAAGTTGATAATTTGCTCACAAATGATGTTGAGATTAGTCGATGGATATCAGAAGGTTGGTGATAACGTTTCATATTGGATATATTTTCAGTTGGTTGTCAAGCTTCTCCGAGTAATAGTCACAGTATGGGAAGCTAAATAGTAAAGTAACGTTATGTTGTTGTGGGCGCACCAAGGTGGATGAATGCTTTTGTAAAATTCTCTATTGAGTGATAGCCACACTATGGCAAGCAATGTAGAAATGTAACGTCATGTCGTTGGGAAACGTCGGGTGGATGAATGTTTTGTCAGTCTTTCTCAAACTGATAGCCACAGTGGATAAATGTTTTCAAAGACTACGTCCCGCAACATTGGAATGTAACCTCTCATATAAGTTTTTCACCAGGTTTGCCTCCTGATGAGCTATCCATTGAAAATGGTATTCTGACGACCCAAGCGAGCAGATATCCTCTTTGTATTGATCCACAACAACAAGCTCTGAACTGGATCAAGAAGAAGGAAGAAGATAACAATCTCAAGGCAAGTTGACCAAAGTATTACAGCTCTCTCTAATTTGTTATTTGAATTAATATAAACAGTATAGAGATACTAGTACAGGCAACTCCAAAAGTATGTTGAACTAATTTTCTGTAGTTTTTCTTCTCATTAATACAATACATATTATATTTTCAGACTTGCACATTTAACGATCCGGACTTTCTCAAACAACTTGAACTCGCCATCAAATATGGCTTCCCATTTCTCTTCAAAGATGTCGATGAATACATCGATCCTGTCATTGACAATGTCCTTGATAAAAACATCAAAGGTTAGGAATTTTTGGTTGGAGGCGACTCTTACTGAACCTTTGGGAAGAACAATTAAAACTGATCGTAGTGTCAATTAGTGTATTTCTTTATTGAAAAATTTATAATTTTCCGTTAAGGTGAGCCGGGTCGTCAGTCTGTTATGCTTGGTGACAAGGAGGTCGACTATGATCCGAATTTTCGGCTTTATCTCAACACGAAATTATCGAATCCAAAATATACTCCAGCGCATTTTAGTCGTTGTATGGTTGTCAACTATACTGTCACTCTGAAGGTATAATGGCAATGATGGGAATCTTTTATTCTAGATTTGACTTGGAGTGTAAGAGTCTGGAGTTGAAAATCAGTCTGTGTACTTGTTTAGGGATTGGAAGACCAGTTGTTAAGTGTTATTGTCGGATTTGAACGAAAAGAGTTGGAAGAACAGCGAGAGAGGTTAATTCAAGAAACGAGGTAAACGTTGTCTTTGAAGTAAAAAGCAACAAAAAGTACAAGTTTAATTAATATCATCTAATCTTTGTGTCTCTTAGTGACAACAAGAAATTGTTAAAAGATTTAGAAGACACGTTGCTTCGTGAGCTGGCGACTTCAACTGGCAATATGTTAGATAATGTTGAGCTTATTCAGACTTTGGAGGACACCAAAACTAAAGCAACTGAGGTGAGTTTTGTTTTAATGATCAAACAAGAAGAAAATGATTACATTGCATGACTGTTTTGCTTGTTGTGGTGTAGCTAGTAATCAGAGAAACTTACAAAAACATATCTCTTTCATTAGGTCAGCGAGAAACTTAAACTTGGAGCGAAAACAGCCATCGACATCGACAAACTTCGTGACGGATATCGTCCAGCCGCCAAACTTGGCGCAGTCCTGTTTTTCGTTCTCTCTGAAATGTCTATAGTGAACACTATGTACCAATACTCGCTCGCATCATACCTGCAAGTGTTTGATCTATCGTTAAGAAAGAGTTTGCCCGACTCTATTTTGCCTAAACGACTCAAAAACATCATGGAGGCTTTGCAGTTGAATGTGTATAATTACGCTTGTACAGGTGAGTAGCTTCATCTTGCATTCCCACGTGGACGCTTATAAAAAACGATATTTTGATGAAACCAACGAAAAGGATGTCCATCACAAAAGCTGGAAAGAACATCATTAAGTTAGTGAACTTGCAAGGTGTTATCGATGTTTTCCACACTTTTCCACAATTTGCAACCAAATTTTGGAGTTTTACCAATTTCTTGATGCTCTTTCTAGGCGTGCTAATATTATTTGTCCAAATCCAGATTTTGTCTATTATGCAATGGGTAATTGAGCGAATTGCCAAAAACTCTGTTTTCTTCTGTGTATTTTTTTAACAGGTCTGTTTGAAAAACACAAATTACTTTTCTCTTTCCAAATGACGATCAAAATAATGCAAGCCGACAACAACTTGAAACAAGAAGAGCTTGATTTTTTCGTCAAGGGAAATATCTCGTTGGAAAAAAGTTCTCGTAAGAAACCATACGTTTGGTTGTCAGATCAAGGTTGGCAAGATATACTCAAGCTTTGTACTGTTGCTCCTCATGTGTTTGGCAGCCTGGCCGACGATATTGAGCGCAGTGAACAAATTTGGAAAGAGGTTAGTTTCAGGTGATCTCTAAATATATCTGAAGTGCTAGTGAACCAAAAAAGATAAAACAAAGTATGTGGTGGTCTAGTTTCAAAACCATTTTTCAGATAATTTTATAAGATTAATGAAAGCAAGCCTACAAAACCACAAACTACTATACTGATATCTTGTTAACTATGTAGTGGTGTGATTTGGATGCTCCGGAAGCCTCAGATATCCCAATGAAATACGAAGAAAATTTATCAGATTTCCAACGTCTACTTCTCTTGCGTTGTTTCCGCGTGGATCGTGTTTATCTCGCTATCACACATTTCGTTACTAAGAAAATGGGAGAGAAATACGTCACACCACCCGTTCTGAGCTTTGAAGGTATAGTATATTATTCTGTGTGGTATTCAAGTGATGGCCACGCCATGACGAATTTCAGTGGCTTGACGCGATTTGACTATCACTTGGAGAAAACTACAAAATGAACATTTTGTACGACAACAATGTACGTCCCACAGCAACATGACATATTCCTGCTTTAATTATCATGGTGTGGCTATCACTCAGAAAAACTTACAAAAACATTGATTCAATCGGTACTCAATCGGTACATTGATTCAATCGTAAGACGTACTGTCTTACATCAACATGACGCTTCATTACTACTTTGCTTGTCATGGTGTGACTATTACTTGGAGAGACTTGTAAACAGCATTGTTTGTGCTCTATAAGCCTTTGCACAAGAGAAATTCCAATGATTTTTTGTACTTTACAGCAATCTTCGAGCAATCCACTCCACACTCTCCTATTATATTTATCCTGAGTCCAGGGTCTGATCCTGCCAGTGACCTCATGAAACTAGCGGAAAGATCCGGCTTTGGAGGGAATAGACTGAAATTCCTAGCCATGGGACAAGGACAGGAAAAGGTGACAGTGCATTTTAAGCAATTCTTCCATAGCTGAGTTTCAGTAAACCTCATCTAATCCTACTCTTTTACTCAGTGTCTATTTTACTAAAAATGATTTCCTTTTAATCACCTAGCTGGCTTTACAATTGCTTGAGACGGCGTTGACTCGTGGTCAGTGGTTGATGCTTCAGAATTGTCATCTGTTAGTAAAATGGCTGAGAGAGTTAGAAAAAGTTTTGGAAAGAATCAGTAAGCCTCATCCAGATTTTAGACTGTGGCTGACGACTGATCCTACACCTGAGTTTCCTATTGGCATTCTACAACGATCACTCAAGGTAACTAACTGTACGAATACTTGGATTTTTCTACAGTCGAACCGTTCTAAGGCTTGTTTTCCATTACACGGATTTGTTCGAGCAATAAATAAATCTCGTGTCGTGATTGGCTCCCTTTGGGCTCTTTCGCGGCGAATTATTTCGCCAGCGAGTCAAGTTGCAAGATTTATTTTCGCTTGAAAAAATTCGGGTAATGAAAAACGGAGCTGAGACATTTTTGTATTGGATAGGTTTAGTTTCTTGAGCGTATGATCCGTTTTGTGTTGTATTACTCATGTAGCGCTAAATTTGTTTCAATTTGACCTGAAGCTCTTTGCAGTTTTTTCGTAACTATACTATATGTACATTGTGCATTTTAGCATAAGTTTTCTTACCTTTACAGCAATTGACTTATTACTTTCCTAGACCACTTACCCTAGCCCGCTCTGTCAACTTTCCCTGCACAAGGAAACCGGAGTGCTGGGAGAAATCCTATGACTTTTTGCAGAGTAGTTGACGGACTCTTTTCATGAGAGAAATTCAAGTACGCACTGAGAATCAAACCCACTACCTCATTGGTGAAAGTTGCTTGTCCTAGCGACTGCACCCCCGAAGGCCCACATCTATGTGGTGTTTTGTTTTTCTCAGGTTGTCACTGAACCTCCAAACGGCTTGAAACTGAATCTTCGTAGCACTTTGCACAAGATATCCAACCAAATGCTCGTTGACTGCCCTCACGGATGTTTTTCACCTCTTGTTTTTGTCCTGGCTTTCTTCCACGCTGTGGTTCAAGAAAGACGCAAGTATGGCAAAATTGGTAAGTTCTTTGATAGATTTTGCCTTGAAAAGTTTCATTGACGCGTCATTTCATGGAAAAGTTTACTTTGACAAACTTTCTTGACAATATTATAAAACTTGTCCGTCCATTAGGTTGGAATATCGCTTACGATTTCAACGAGTCAGATTTTAGAGTATCCATGAATATTCTCAATACTTATCTCACAAAGGCGTTTGATCAAGGAGAACAGCGTATACCTTGGGCTAGTTTGAAATATCTCATTGGAGAGGTAAACAATATGGTCATATGGGAATAGAATAGAAGATAATAAATATCGACTGCAAATTAATAATTTTTACGGGACTCCCTTCCCATTGTTTTGCACGATTGAAAATGTCGCTCCTAAGAGCCTCTTTGCAGGCAATCAATTAGTTAATCGCTTTGTTGATCAATTGATTATATTTATTGATCAATTGGTTGATTTATTGATTATTTCAGGTGATGTATGGCGGTCGTGTTATTGATGATTTTGATCGTCGTGTTGTGAACACATACATGGATGAATATATGGGAGATTTCATTTTTGACACTTTCCAACCATTTCACTTCTACATGAATGATGAGGTACGTCGGAAGATTCTTGTCTTTTTAGTAGAATCAACAACAAAGCATCGAGAGGTTTACTAAACGGACTCTTTTCACAGGTTGACTACTGCATACCTAAACCGGGCGAGAAAGAGACTCTAAATCGTGATGTTTATGTTGATTACATCGAGTCATTACCGCTGGCCAACACACCTGATGTGTTTGGGCTCCACCCGAATGCGGAGATTGGGTACTACACTACTGCTGTCAAAGACATGTGGGCTCATCTTATCGATTTGCAACCTCAAACGGCGGGCGATGCGGGCGGAATTAGTAGGGAGGACTTTATAGCTAAGATAGCGAGTGATATCCAGGGAAAGCTGCCTGCTTTGTTTGATGTTGAAGTTATACGCAAGAACTACAGCGAGATACAACCAACTACAGTGGTATTACTGCAGGAATTGGATCGTTTTAATGTCCTTGTCAAGAAAATGGCGACTTCGCTTGTTACATTGCAAAGGGTAAGGCGTAGATATTGGCGACGCCAACGAAGTATTCCTTCATGCTTATGCAAACTTATGCACGATAAAAAAGTGTTTCTTCTTTTACACTTAAGCTATTTTCTAGGGATGGTCTTACCCTCAAAATCTTTTTTTTTCTATCAGGCTTTGGTTGGTGAAGTTGGCATGAGCAGCGAATTGGATGAAGTTGCCAAGTCGTTATTCAATGGTCAACTACCGAACATCTGGAGAAAACTAGCTCCAGCGACACTCAAGACTCTTGGAAGCTGGATGGAACATTTCTTGCAAAGATTTGACCAATACAACCGATGGGTAAGACTTGCTTAAATACATGCGCTGAATGCTGTTAGACGATTTTATCTAATGGAACGTATAGTGCCCGGTGAATGAATGTTTTGCACGTCTGTCCGAGTAGTAGCCACGCCATGACGAGCACAGTAGTACTGTAACGTTTCATATTGTTGTAAGACTGCATTTTATAAATTTTATAAACTTAAAATCTCGTTTTGCAGGTGAATGAAGGTGAGCCTGCAGTGATGTGGCTCTCCGGTTTACACATCCCGGAATCCTATCTCACCGCTTTAGTTCAAGCAACATGTCGTAAAAATGGATGGCCATTGGACAAATCTACTTTATACACTACTGTGACTCAGTATAAGAAAGCGGAAGATGTAAAAGAACGATCGCATGCAGGTTGCTTTGTCAGCGGTCTATATCTGGAGGGTGCGTCATGGGACGTTGAATCAAGTTGTCTAAGACGTCCCCGACCTAAAGTGTTAGTTGAGGAATTGCCAGTACTAAAAGTGATTCCAATTGAAGCTCATAGACTAAAATTACAGGTATGTTGGCTACTATGTCAAGGTCAGGGATTGCACATACTGTATTTACTTGATTGAGCGCGGCGGCGCGCTCTTTAAATTTTCAATGTTTCAGATGCAGGGCTTATTCGGAGGTGGCGCTCTTTAAAAATAGTTGGTATTGCATACTGTCTGTAATTTTCAACACTGAGATAAATGAAAGCAACGAAATAGCTGGATGTTGCGAACAAGAAGACGCTTGTTTGTAACGTTCCGATAGAATTGTCGCGCTTGTTGACAATATTTCTAAAAGCAAACATAGAAAACAAGCTCTAACGCATTTTGTGAATGATTAGTGCGGTGCTCATTCGGGGGCGGCGCTCAAACGAGTAAACACGGTATTTGTAATGTTCAACGCATTCAAAGAAGAATTGCAATGTATCTTCCGGTGCAAAAACCTCATTTTTATTGAGTTTAAGTGTTCATGTCGAGGTCAGGGATCGTATATATTTATACTACTCAAGTCATTTAAAGAAAAATTTTACTACAGTATTTTATACAAAGACTTCATCTTCATTGATTTGTGGATCTTGTGTTTGGGTCAGGGATTGTACTTATTATGAATATGTACAATCCCTGATCTTAAACATTTCTCCACAGAGTATAGTGACTTTATTTAGACTTGATAGCATTCTATTCATTTCAGCACACATTCCAAACTCCAGTCTACACCACGTCCCAGCGTCGTAACGCCATGGGGGTGGGCCTTACCTTTGAGGCTGACCTCGCTACACGAGAACACACGTCACATTGGGTTTTGCAGGGCGTTTGCCTTACTCTGAATGCTGACTAACTTTTTCAATAATGTGCTACATAGTTTGCACTTTTTATATGTGTATACAAATATTTATTTGTTTTTTTAAATTTCCACAGCTTTTTTATGATCTGCTATCCTAATTTCCCGCGTTCATAGTTGTAAATAGATTGTAATGATTTAGAAATTGTACGTACTTATTAATAGACATGTATCGTTTGCTGTAACATTCATATTTATCTTACATAGAGAATGCTCAGCCAGACTGCTGATTATCACAGGCTCACATACGTTCTGAAACACGTGTTTCGGCAAGAATTGTCACAAAATTCTCACAATTGTAGTAGACAAAAAGTAGACAAACAATTTCTCGGAAATTATGAGTTCTTCGACGCCTAGTTCATCGACGAGTGGTAGTGGCTCAGTGTCGAGTCAAAGTATACCTTCAAGTTTGGATTCTGCAGCCACAATTCCTACCCAAGATATTGACGCAGTTGATGGCTGCTCTGAGCCAGAAGACAATTCTTGGGGGAAATTGATCCCCGTGGGACGATGCTTCACAGTAGTCGGTCAGTGTATTTAATTTTAAATTGTTCTATGTGAATTATTAGAGTTTGGATTGTTTGATATTTTGTCCTATTTTGTTGCGATGCACTGTTCTGCTTGGTGAAATATATAACAGAAACTTAATTAAACTACAAGTGTACTGTATTTCACAAACTAGTTTGGTTTTTGATGCAGTTCTCTGTTTAGATTTAAAAAAAGATACATACCTGTTTGGTCGTGATACTGCAAATGATATCGTCTTTGATCCAAACGTTTTTAAGAGTAACTCACATTTCTGTATGACTAGCAAAAAACATTTTGAACTGACCAAGGTTAGTTGATAAATCATTGTAGTACTATTGCCAGGTGATTTTATTTGTCGGGAAAAAACTGTGGCCAGTTTATGGGTTGAACCAGGATTGTTGTTTGGTTAATCCAACAATTTTGTTTGTTTATGTAGGAGACAAGTCAAAATGGTGGTGATGTTGTGTGGATCAAAGATTGGAGGTGATGATGAAAAGGGTGCTGTTGTCATAATGTTAGGCACATAAATACTTATTTACTTTGATCTTGACCCTAACTAACCAACTTACCAATCACAATGCATGACCATAACACAACAATGCAACCATGAAAAGTGAATTTTCTCAGTCTGTATATTAATTTCATAATAAACCTCTTTTCAACATTTTTCTAGTTCAAATGGAACTATGGTAAATGGTAATCTTATAGGTACATATTTATTTGGCAAATTCTGTTCTGTTTTCACCACCAAATAATTGATGGACACCTACAGGGTGTTAGTCCGAATGAAACAAAATTCGGCGTTAGAGTAAAATTGTGAAATTTGGTTCTCTTTGCGCAAAGAAGAGCTCATCATACCAGCTTCAAATTAATTCATTAGCTATTTCCTGGGCTAGTCTAGCAGCTCTTTTAAACAAACTTTAAACCATTCCACTATATGTTATTTTTGCCTGTGCCAAATTGTGAAATTGTTAGGTTAGCCAAATTGTGAAAAAGTGTATATTTCTGATTTTTTGACATTGCTGACACCCTGATCTAGCTGCAGTTGAATTTGCTCTGTCTGAAATTTACTTTATGAATTGTTTCATTCTTTTTTAGGAAGAGGGAACAAACGTGAAATTGAAACCACAGCTGAGATTTCACTAGCTTCACCCAAAAACAAAGGTGGATATTCTGTAATAACTTATAATTCAATGCAACTTCTTGTTTTTAATAGTCATGGGGTATTTTTTAGCGTACATATTTTTGAACCTTGAAGCATCAAGAAAAGAAAAAGAACAATATCCGGAGGTTGGTAATTCAAAATGACTGACTTTTTGTTTAGAGAAACTATCTTCAAAGTGTATTAAAGAAATTGACTTTGATTTTTATTCCCTAGGATATTAGGATGAAATATGACATTTCCAAGGTTTTAGGAAGGTACTGGGCATTATCTGGATTAAGTTAAGTGTATAAGTACAAAAGCACAGTGGCAAAGTCAGCTTGACAATTTGGTCATGCTTTGCGAATATTTCCATGTTCATATACTTTGAAAACAATTAATTTCTAAAGAAATGAATGATAATAATGCTCTAAAATTTACATAGTATGATCAAATTTTCAGGTTAGCTTTGCCATTGCTGTAGCAATAGCTGTTAATAGTTATAGATTGACTTTGAAAGATTGTAGCACAATGCTCATGTATTTGTTTGTAGGGGAGTGTGTGGGGAGGTACGCTTGGCTTTTAGTAAACAAGAGCATTACAAAAAAGTTGCAGTGAAAATCGTGGACAGAAAGAAGTTCTCGCTATCATATCCTAAGCCAGTAAGGAGCTTAATAATTTATGAACTTTTTATCTGGCAATGCATGTAATTATTATTTCCAACTTTGGGCCTGCTAGTCAGACAATTGCATGTCAGGTGTCTAATGCCTGACAGTTTTACTCGTCTGGTAACTTTTGAGATACTTCAGTTGAAATCTACTCCAAATTGAACTTCTCAACGTTTTAAATGTCCTCTTAGGTTGACAGTTGTCGCGGTACGAAAGAAGTGGAAATTTTAAAGAAACTTGATCATGTATGTTTGCATTGATGAAATCATTGGAATGATTAAAAATATCCATTGTCTTAGCTTCTCAAGGATATAGGCTCTAGGCAATCTAGAGTCTCATCTTGAAAAAAAATCATCAGGCATTAGGCAGAGTAAAAGTGTTGGTAATTGGGTTGAATAGTATGTCACTCTGAACTATATATATGTATGATTCTTTTCATTTTTAGCCCTGTATAATAAAAATTTTTGATGCAGTGGACACGCCAGAAAAATTATACATTATTTTAGAAGTGTAAGTATACTGCCTGCTTTTGATATCAGTTACTGTAAAAGGTGCGATCTAGTTTTTTAAATGATGATTGCTTGTGTGCAGCTAAAGACACCAGGAAAAAATTTTGCGTTTTACTTTATTTAAGGAAGTAATATTTGCACAAATTTTAATCTTGTTTCGTGTTGTAATGTTAGGATGGAAGCAGGAGAACTGTTTGATCGTATTATAAAGAAGAAAGGATTAGAAGAATCCATTACAAAGTTATTGTTTTATCAAATTTTAGTGGCTGTAAAGGTAAGAGACTGTTAGCCATTTTTTGTAGGTACAATGCTCTGTAATGTCTTTTGGAAATAATGGGTTTACAAATATTTTTAGTATTTGCATGAGAATGGAATCACTCACAGAGATTTAAAGGTACATAGTTAGAACATTTAAGTAACAAATTTTGTAATTAGAACTATTTAATGCACTACTGTCATAATTAGAGCTAATTAGCTCATTAATTAGTAGGTATATTCAGTATGTTAAGGTTGCATTATTTTCTGTTCATTCTTGTAGCCAGAAAATGTTTTACTGAGTTCAACCAACGACGCTACGCTTATAAAGGTCGGTTTCAACTTTCAAGAATTTAAAAAAAAAGAGTTTCAAAAAAGACTTTTTATGACTGAAAGTTCTTTTCGCTTTGCCCAATATTCGCTCAGTAACTATTCAACATGCTGACTTGCTTTTTTAAACAGATAACTGATTTTGGCGTATCGAAATTCGTTGGAGAAAGTTCTTTCATGCAAACGATGTGTGGCACACCAAGTTATTTAGCCCCTGAAGTTCTGATTTCACAAGGAAAGAAACCTTACAAAAAGGAATGCGATTGTTGGAGTCTGGGAGTTATCCTTTACGTTTGGTAATAATTGGGGTTGTACATACAAGCAATTAAACTCATCGCGAAACTTGTCACAGAAAAGTTGTTCGTCTGTCGAAGTTATGTGATTGAGAAAATTGAATAAGAAATGTGTTTTTTAGCCTCGCTGGCATTGCGCCGTTTCAAGAGCAACGGAAAAGAACTATACCAGAACAAATTGTGGCTGGGGCTTACTCGTTTCCAGAATCTTATTGGAAAAACGTGAGCGAAGAAGCAAAAGATTTAGTGAGGAAATTATTGACTGTGGATCCAGAAAAACGACTTTCTGTCGCAGACGCCCTTAAACACTCATGGTTACAGGTATAGTTGCTTGTGTAGCGGGCTGTAATTGGTTAATCTTCACGTGTTACGAACAATGATTGGCTAAGGTCAAAGTTGATTCTCTTTTTTTCATCCTAGGATGAAGATATGATCGAAAAAGCGAATAATTTGATGAATCCCAAAGGTGAAAATCAACCTAAACAAACTGAAACGGTGAGTTGACTTTTTTTGTCAAACAAACTGTTTATTTAAATAATTCAGTCAAATACTGTAACTAATAGTGAAATTTTTGTTTCTTTTAGAGCAAGGAGAAAAGGGCAATTAGCAGTGATTCAGACAGCGACACGATTGCCACCAGCACTAAAAAATTAAAAGCAAGAGATGACACCTATGTTTTATAGAATTTTACAAAAGTTGCACAGGTCGAATAGTATTCCACAATTACCGGCCAGGTAACATTATAATATCCTATTTTATCTTGAGAATTCTTGTCAGTGGTATTGTAGGTAATTTTACGCATGAGGATGAGACTCTTGTGCTCGCTAAACTTTTTGCAGACTGTTCTTGTTAGCCCATTGAGTGACAATACATTCCAATCCACCCCACTCATGCGTTTCTGCTCCGTTTAATGCCAACTGTTTTACTTATTAGTATGTTCTCGCATCGTAATATATATGTATAGGATAATTTAATGACGCAAGAAAGGCACACAATTATATTGAACAATTTTCAATAGTGTAGTTAAGCAAACCTGTATGTAAATATCAAATTGAACAAGAATATAATAAAACAACAAATAAATACGTAGTTAAACCTATACAAACGTAATTTAACCAAATGCAAAATATCCCACGAAATATAAATAAACATTTCACCACATTAAAGTTGACATCAACTCGGTGAGTGGCAAGGGATGCCTGTGTATCCTGCTTGTTTGGTCAACTGTGTGCAATACCAGACAATTTTCATAGTCAGGATGAGGCTCTTGCTACTCAATAAGTTAGTTATCTTAACCCTGTGACTATAGATAGTTGAAAACAATTACCGTAGATATAAACTAAGAGTTTATAAAACTAATGCTCAGTTCAGAGCTCACACTTTTCTCATTCAATGCAATGTCATCCTTGGACACTCCACGAAGTAATATATCACACCCCAACACTCCAACTTTACTCCAAAAAAGTCCTTATCATTGAATACAACTAAATCAACTCCTTTTAACTGATTTGATATTTTTTGACTCTTTCTTCATGAAAATTACATTAGATGTTCCTGAATTAATCTTGCATTGATATTGCTAGCAACTGTTGTATTTTGGGTAGATCATCAAACACATGTATGTTTAGAAGCCAAGCAAAACTTTGTTGAGTCAGTATGGAGATGAATATAGAATCTCCATATAATTACCACCACTTACCAACTTCCCATTGTTGGTTGCAGGCTTTCTTAGCACGGGAGGTCTGTTGCTGGTTGGTGAAGGCTTGGTAGTCGTAGCATCATGTATTGGTAAATTGTTGCTTGTGATATCACTAGTAACCATGTTGTTATTACCATCTGGCGCGTGTCCAATCTGCTCTTCTAAAATGGCAGTTGAAATAGTCAGTGTATGATCACCACTACCATTCATATCAGTGCTAGGGTGTGATGGTGCTTTCTTGACTGTTTCTGGATGCTCCTTATCAATATTCCTTTCTTTCGCTTGTGTCCCAAGGTGTGGTTTACTTTGGTATCCATGGCAACCTTTAGTTGTCAAGGCAATACTTTTAGGTACTGACAAATTTGATTGACTATTGCTGACTGTCAGTAGACTGGTAGAAGTGTCTTCATCTGATGTCATCATGGCAACTGGTGTTGTGGTAAGAGTCGTTGCATGGGTACCAGATGTTGCTATGGTAAGTGTGGTTGCCATGGTACCAGGTGTTTTTGTGGTAATTGCTGTTTCTGTGGTAACAGGGATAGATTTTGTGATCAATGGTCGGCCCTTGTCCAATGTGGGATTAGGTTGGTTATTTGGCGTTGCTATAGCAGCAGGTGGTTTAACAGCTGAGATATTAAACTGAGGTTTGCCATTGCTGATTCGTGCACCATTGACTAATTGTACAGTAACTGGCACCACTGAGATCTTACCATTCTTGTCACATTTTACCACCATGGAGACTTGTGGACTAGAATCTCTTGTGACTGGCATTGAAGTCTTGCTGACTTGATTGCCAAAATTCATATGACCGTTAGCTTTGGCTTTCATAATTTTCTTGGTTGGGCTAGCGACGGCTGAGGATGAATTTAGCTTTCGAACTTGGGAGCTGTTGGCAGTCACGGGTGCAGTTTGAACGTGAGGAATAATTTCAAAGTCTCTACTCATTCGATCATGTCCGTTTTTCGTTGGTGATTGGTTTGATCTCACGTTTTCTTCAAGCGGAAAGCTTTCTTTGGTCTCATATCTCTTTTTATTTTGAGATGTATTCAGAGTGTTCGCTTCATTAGTTGAGCTTGATCGGCGAATACCATTTTGAATGAAAAATGAAGTTGATGTTGACATTTGAATCGCATTGCGTGAAGAGATAGCTGAGGTTCCTTGAAGTGGCGAGCTTTCGAAAGACATAGATGCCGTTTCTGTTTCAGTTAGAGGATTATTCGGGGTAGTATAACTATTAGCTGATGGAACTGATGTTGAGACTTGATCTAAAAACATACCTTCTTCTTCCAGTGAAGAACTTTGCGAAGTTAAGGATCTTGTATCCGCACTTCGAGGCGTATTGACATCATGTTCATTTCTTGATGGAATTACCATTGAAACATGATCAAACGGTATATCTTCTTCCCGTGACGAGCTTCTTGAAGTCACAGGCGCCATTTCAACTCTTGGTATAATAGAAGGTGTTGAGACATAGATGATCTTCCGAGGCGCATCTGCTGTGTACACATACGGTATTTCTATTTCTTCACCTCTTGGCACTGGAAAACATGACTTCACTTTGCGTTCGTGGCGGCGTTGACTACTACTCGACGCGAATTTCATTCCACAAATGTTACAAGCATAAGGTTTGCTTCCCGTATGCGTCCTGGAAAAATTTGGGAACATTGTTATGGAATAGTACAGTTCAGCTTGTAAACAAACTAACTTGCTTGTGTGCAATAGCTGTCAAGGAAAACTTGTACACCCTAGCAAGTGGAGTAAGGTTGTTGAGATACAAGTTTCTTGACTAATTCACTTGCACCACAAACAAGAGCTCGTTTACAAGTTTCTTAATCAGTTTTTCTCCTTGCAATTCTTCACGAGTTCACTTGCTCTTGGGTACGACAAACAAGTTTTTCTTGACAGTTTTCTTGACAAGTTCAGTTGCTTTTGTGTAGGACAAACAACTTTTCCTTGGCAAGATTCCTGATGACCTCTTTTCTTTGGTAAGTTTCTTGACTCTAGAAACCCGTTGAGAAAAACTTTCTCGTCTATTCAAACCTACTTACCTCATGTGTTCTGTAAGGCTGCCACTTTGCGTAAAAGCTCGTGAACATTCCCGACATTTAAACGGTTTTTCCCCGGAATGGATTCGAAGATGTTTGCGGAGTTGGTCTCGGAAACTGAAGCGTTTCTCGCAGTGGGTACACGGGAAAGGCTTCTCGTGTGTTTGAAGATGCTTGTTTAAGATTGTCTCGCGTGCGAAACATTTTCCACACTCTGGGCAAGGAAATGGTCGCTCGACCGCGTGTACTCTTGCTTGATGTAATGTACAACGCCAATAAAATCCGAAAACCTTTCCACATTCCGGGCATGGGAAATGACCTACACAGATAGAGACATCATTAGTGGTATGTTTCGTTGCGTCCGCTAAGCCCGCGCGGAGCGGTTGTGTTGAAGGCCCCGCGCACGGACAAAGCGCTGCCATAGAAGAAAGCCAGTTGCGTATAGACAGTTGTGGTGCGTCCCACCTTTACGTTTCGACTTAAGTCGTTTTTCACCATTTTCAACATGAACGTCATCCACGTGTTGTCTGAGACTTTGAGCGTAGCTGTAACTCTTGCCACAAGATGGACAAACATAAGCTTTCTCCTTCGAGTGAACTGTCATGTGTTTCTTCATATTAGACGGGTCAGAACATGACTTTCCGCATACCTGCAATACATAGGCAGTATTAGAACTGACTACGAAAACGATTTGGTGTTAAAATCAACTTCCCTATGGTTTTTGTTCGCCATATTTTTGACAAAATAGTCGGCATTTATCTTTAAAGCGTGGACCAATATTTTTTGTTTTCATAGCTACGTAAAAATCGCTACCAGTGAAAATGAGGCACCTCGTCAACAAATTTAACTAGTAGTATTGAATGCTGAGTGAATTGCCTACATTTTAATATCATACAAGACAGACAACAGCGAATCTTAAAATGCCACGCTAGGTAAACACGCCACCAATATTGGTGTGCTAGAGCGGAGATGACTACTCGTTGATATAGACATGATATACGGCAAGACAAAACAAATCTACACTACAGACAATATAGTGTATAGATAGGTATCAGCAGATAATAAACTGTTACAGGCCACAGTAAACTGGCATTTCACATAGCAAATTGGTATTCTCTAGTCTTTCTTGTATAGAAAAGTTCTAGTCTAGGTCTAGACATTCATCAGTAGACTTCTATGCTCAAAAATACTTTACCTCGCATTTGTATATATAATCTTTAGTGTGGATTCGCATATGTTTTTTTAAATTGGAAGAACATGTGAATCGTTTATCGCAGACAGTACATAGGAAAGGCTTTTCTCCACTGTGGCATAAAAGATGAATTTTCAAACCAGATAAAGTCATGTCTTTCTTGTGACATATGTTACAATCATGACCAGTAGAATTCGAACTATTACTTGCTTTGGTATTCATATCTTTATCCTCATTGTTTCCTGGCGCTTCGTCTGCGGCCTTAGGCATGTTTTGACAGCAGTATTAAGAAAACGAAAATGCTCTTCAGAATGCCATGCAACTTTATTGGGAATACCATGAAAATGATGCCAAATTGTCTTTAATAGTCAGTTTATCACCTAGGAATGGTCACCAATGCGTGAAATTATGCAACAGTTCTTGCATAATTACTGGCATTCTGGTGCTGTGACGTTGGTTTACGACTTTCGCTAGAAGATCAATGAATTTTACCATTTCTACGACCAGCCGAAGTCTCTCACTTGTGGGAACAAATTCACACGGCACAATTGCCTAGCATCTTTTCCAGTTTGCCAGTGTATTCGTTTGGCAATATTCGTGAGCTGACTGGCAATTTTTGTGGTGAAATCTGTTGGCATATAAACCTCACAACAGGGAGCCCAGTTTTTGTTGACAGTATCAGTATTCACACCGTCAGTATCAGATAAAAATGGTACCAAAATGAGGCATTTCAAATTTAGAAATTTTCGATTTTACATCTAAAATATAAATGTGTAGAGAATGATAATGTATCAAACGTTATCAAACGATATATTGCGGTTGTTTGTTAAAAAAAACGTGTTCGCCTTCAGGCGTTATGGGGGTCAAATTACGCGTGATCTATCACATTCAATGACGTTGCAGGATGTCAAGGAATTCCTGATTATGACCATGCACAATTGCAGCACAATTGCAGCACAATTGCACGCACTGTTGCCATTACTACTTACGTACCCCTGACGTAACACTCACTGACCTCTGGTTCTTCGCATTCCAATTACCAGAAAATTGTTCACTGATCTCATAATTTCTCGCGTTCCAGTGACTCGACTCCACTGATCTTATGACTCTTCGTGACTGAAAAGAAAAGTAAAAATATTTTGCCAACGAAGTTATGGATTATATTGAGCAAGTAGTTTAGAATTTGTGGCTGAAACTCGTGGAGTGCGAATGAGTGAAAAAATTTATTTAAAAGTGGTTCTTCTGGGCAAAGTTAACAGCGGAAAAACTTGTCTTGTTACACGCTATATCACCGATACTTTTAGCCCTGAACAACCTTCGGTAAGATGACATTTAGCACGTTTTTACTGCTTTATCACTTCCTTGTAATGTTCTCAATATTTACAAGGTAATAACTGGTCTAGTTAGAGCTTGAAAGTGATTATTGATGAGCT
>JAODVQ020294305.1:0-12422 GCA_025400075.2 Phenganax stokvisi
ATTATAATTTTATACCTTAGGCGTCTTTGTGGAAGTTATTTTCGTCTTTAGTCGCAGTCTAAAATATCTTTTGGAGATATTTTGTATTTTGCTGGGCTTGCATCATTTCCTTGTTCGAAAAAAGCGCCTCGGGGCCAAAATTTTCATTGTCAGAAATGTTTTCACGCTCTCGTCTCTGATTGGCTATTGCAGATCACCTTACTATTGATAGGGACTATGAAGGATTATGTATGAACAACGTCAGCTAAATACTCAGTTTGAACGTAAGAGTATTAGTATATCCATTGTGAACACCATCTATCGCTTTCCGTAGCCTTAGTTGTAAATGAAGATCAGTGAACTTCTTTTTCTACTCTTCAGTTTTTACAAAAACAACAAACTTGCTGTAAAAATACTCCAAAAATTGCCGTAAGATGAATTAGGATAGGCTAGGAAACATGTCTGCTTGGAGTTTATCGGGAAACTTCGCGATGAAATATATGCGCCATTGTTCGCCAAGCCAGAACGGTGAAACACAACTTGCTTACCTGTTTTTTCGCTTTTTGACCAATAAAAAAGGTAATATCGCAGGAAATGCATAAAAGATACTAAATTTAACAAGAGCATTTTACAAGAGCATTTTCTCGGATTACAGATTTATGTTTAGTGAAAAGCAACGAAGAGGGCCTCACACAAAATTCTAATTGACATAATTTCCAGAAGCAATAATTCCAAGGCGCGCTACACTTCTGCTCTAATCGCCAAAATTTCTATAAAATTTCCCAAGGCATTCAGGACGCAGCAGCCGTAGTACAGGAAAAATACTGTTCGTTACATGATACCAAAACGGCGGTAAAAGAAAGGCAAAATACTCGACAACGTGTGCATTTCTTCCTGAAATTATTTATGTGCCTCTTTCGAAAACATTTCGCAACGAATACCGAAAAATTTGAAGAACGACGTAATACACAAATGCTGTAAATGCATACCTTATATGTCTTTGTGGAAGTTCTTTTTGTCTCTAGTCGTTACCTAGAGATCTTTCATTCAGTTTTCTTGCACTTTTTTCGCTTAAAGCGTTTGGTCGTTTCAAAGGAGCGTCCAGCGACGAAAACGCTCGCTTGAGAAAACACTTTCGCGCGCTCGTCTCTTATTGGCTTTTGCTTATCACTTGACCTCTGATCTTGGGGTATGTGGATAATGCGAAATAACCATAGAAATAACACAGCCCAAATATCTCTCAAAAATATGTACACAAATGCATCCTTATACGCTCTTACACACTGCCATGTCGGAGGTCAAATTATTGAAATTA
Organism: Phenganax stokvisi; assembly: GCA_025400075.2. Classification (NCBI taxonomy): domain Eukaryota; kingdom Metazoa; phylum Cnidaria; class Anthozoa; order Malacalcyonacea; family Clavulariidae; genus Phenganax; species Phenganax stokvisi. The sequence goes on from JAODVQ020294305.1 coordinate 1,295, forward strand.
TCGTATATTTCAGTCCACTAGGGTAAATAACTTTAACATAATATAACACCAAATAATATCAATACATATTGCAAGTAGAGCTATAGATGGACCATTTGAAATTCTTTTTGTTTTAGTATAGTAATGTTGTTGCTAGTGCATGGATAAACTTCTCTATAGAATTTTGCCACCCAATTCACATCTTTTTAGCACAATAAAACAAGAATAATAATGCAGGACGCTGACAGTGTAACATCTTGTTAAAATCTACTCGTTCAAGTCAACTTTATAGACTGGGGTGTAAAACGCCATATTCTTGTTATATGCTACATTTACGAATTCTGATTGGCCAGTTGTTTTGGTGATATAATATTTAGGGTTTTGGTCAAGATAAAAATACTAATTTCTATAATTTTACCAACATTAGTCGTGAGTTTCTGCACTATCCTCTAGCACTATCTTCTCTATTCCCAATAACTCCCTGAACTCGTCCCCGGGACTTTTCTCTGCTCTGTCGATTTCGGCAGTACCATTTTTTATGAGGTCATTAGACGCATCCTCACCAGATCGATTAATATCAAGGGTACCCGTATACTCCTGACTATTGCTCTCAGTCTCATCTTGTCCATTATACAGGTCTTCAGTTTTGTTTTTATTCAGTTCTTCACTGACCTCTAGTTTTTCTTCCGTATTACTCTCAATAATTCTAGCCTCTTCCCCAGTACTCTCTTCCCCAGCACTCTCTTCCTCAGCACTCTCTTCCTCCTCGCTGTCGTCATCATCGTGTTCGTCATCATCTCTTAAATTCCCTCCCAATTCTTTTAACCGCTTCTACAAGACATACAAGAGGTTATATGTAATAGGCTTGTGTCAACGCCTAAAAATTTGATGTGAGAACATATAAGAGCAATAGTGTGGTTGAAATTGTCAATCTCACCCTATACATCTTGCACTTAGCATCTTGATCGCTCAACAAAACCAACAAATCGTCTTGTTCTCGCGCTATATTATCTTTCTCTTCTCGCACTTCTTGAATGCTCTTGAGCAATTCATCCACCTTTCTCTCGAGACTTTTCACAAGAATATCGGAGTCACCAGTCTGCATCTAAAACATCAGGAACAACTGTATCTTCTACTTCAGACTTACTGTATGCTAAACTTTCCAATGTACCTGTGAAGCAAGCTCAGCTCTTAGAGTAGAATTCTGAGCTCGCAAAGTTTGGATTTCTTCTTGCAAAGAGCTGAGTGCCATCTTCGATTGTTGGAGTTCATTCAGCTCCTGATCTGTAAATTCGTGGGATTTTCTTCGACTCACATCTTCTTCAGACAAGATCGACGCGGCGTTCGCCACCGCAAGAGATGCTTGGGACACTTCCAACTCACGTTCCTGGCAAGATAGATATTTTCTCTAAATATAATAATACTGTATAGTTCTATCACTTTTACACATTAGAGATCCAGTGAGAGTTATGGCTCATTTATTCGTTGAAATGCATATTTCAAACCTTACCAAATGTTTAATTCTGTCCTCCTTATCATGGATTTCTTGACGACAATTGTTCAAGTCATGCTTCATGTTCGCTACTGCATGACGTAATGACTCCATATCTTCGTTTGTGTTTCCATCCTCGAGTACAGCACCTTCCCGATCTGCAAAACAAAACTCACTCTCAAACGCCATTAACCTTGCTGTTTCCATGACTGAACTTACGATATCTGTTGTTCAGTTGATCTTTCAATTTCTGTATCTCCAAGGCTTGTTGTTGAAGACGAATTTCAGCCTAGAGCAATAATATTTGTGGTAGTAAAGTTTGAAGCAAACTTGAATACACGTTTATCAACAAACGTATACAATAGATTACAGTGCGTAGATACGTATTCCAGGTTGCACTAACAAGTCAGTAGCGTTTCATACCAAGTACATACTTGCGTATAGTTCGTTTCCAGTTCTCCACATTTGCCTCGGACTTTTCCTAACTCTTCATCTTGTTCCTTGATCAATTCTTTGTACGAAGCAATTACAGAATCCTGATTCTGAGCGCTCGCCACAGGACTGGACGCCAATTGGCAAGTATCGGTCCCAGACCCTCCTTCCATCGCTCCACTCACGGCAGCTACAGTAACACAAGGAAAAATCAGAAAATTGTGAAACCAAGATCATAAATAATGACATACGTTTTACTGTAAGAAGTAAATATTCATTTCATTACTCACGATCCCATTATACCTTCTAGTTTCTTGAACAATTTTGTAAACTCGTGATCAAAGTAAACTCCATCAGCAGAAAGCGTTTGAATCTAAAACACATGAACACACCAATATCAAACTGTGATTTATTCTTGTTGATAACTTAAATAGTTTTAAAAGTCTCTTACCTCAGGCGCTTTTGAAGCCTGAGTGTAATACTCAGTTTTATAAATATGATGAATCCGATCCAAGAAATTATCTGTGCCAATACGCCTCGTTATTAATTGTTGAATCGCCTCTCTGGAAAGCAGAAAAAATAACTTGACATCTAAAGTGGATAATCTCCAGGTAAACGATGCCTTTTTACCTGCTGTAATTTTCCACACTGCCGTCGTTATCAATTGAACATATCCCCAGAAGTAAAGCTGACAAACCAGAAACCACGCGTTCTTCCTCTTCACCGCCATGATTTTGAATTTGAGAGGTCAGCTCAGCAATGTTAAGGTTTGACCCTATCATCATAGGTTTGCTGCTCTAGTTTTTTCCTGTATCAACACTGAATCAATAAGAGATGACTCTCACTGGACTTCAGGGAAAAACAGTTTCACTATTCCGAAGGATACATAAGGAATATTTGACGAGTTTTCAAGGAAGCGAGCCACAGCAATGGGACATGAAGTTAACCAAGTACACAGCAAGCAAAGAAGACCAATCTTCGTCTGCATTGTACTGCTCTAAAACCAAACAGACAAGTTACAACAATATTAGAATTGATAAAATTGTCGAACATAATAAATACATAGACATCATGTCAGTCTCTCACTGTATGCTTTGAAATTCGTTACCTGCGATAGTATGTTCGTGCACTGATATAAAAGCGAGATTGGCGGATTGCCTGTGACAAACATACAATTTTTAAGAAATTTTGTTCTTCAATACACACTGATCTAGACAGGTTGCCCGCTTACCCACACTCGTTGAAAGTTGCACTCTGAGCAACTCTTCTTTTTGAACAGAGTTATCTTTTAAACAATGTGAAAGAGCAATCGAAGCACACCAGTTCGAAAAAGGATTTACACTGGAATAGAAGTGCAGTGTGAGCCATAGCTCTTTGTCAAGAATAACGCTGCATATACTGAATAGAGTAATTAAGTTGTGCGTGCGTACATAGAATGACCAACCTGAATAAACCAGCACAGAGAAGCTGTCCAGCGGAGACCGATGTAGCTGAAAACAAAGTAGTCCAACATTATAAAGGATTGTTCAAACAACACATAACGCGAACCATAAGATGAAACCTTGTGGCAGTTCTCGTCTGATTACAACAATTGATGCATAATTACCATGAGTACCGCTCGGTAATAATGTTGAGACAACCTGAGTCTGACCTTGTTCGTTCTTATACAAATAACACTAGAGAGACAAGAAACTATGGTTTGAACAGGAAAGAAGAGAGCTCAACGACAACCCAGAATCATGTGAACATACTTGGAAGCAGTAAAGAACAGCACATCGCAACTTGAACGGCTGTTTATCGTTGATCATTGACATCAGAAGCACGACGATCGCAGATCTAAAGCAATAAAAATAGATTTGGGATATAATATCCACCTATGTTAAGTGCAGTAGTAACTTAAAAGATGCAAGTAATAATAAAGACCAAACCTGGGTGGAGTGCAAGGAGCATTCACTTGAGAAAAATAATTTTGATTTTCTTGATTACCGCGAATCACTTCAGAGACAGTGTTGATCGTCTGGAAAGCAATATGTAAGACTACTCAGAAAAGAGTTGGTTCTGGTAAATATATTGTTACATGATCATTTTATGTGTCATGCTCGACTCACTTCAGTTAGAATATCAGAAGGCACACCAGTAGCCATGAGAATACCACACAACAATCGTAGTATGCCTGCAACAAAATGTAGCTTAATTCTACTAAGAAGTACCTTGGAAGGGACGAGTTTAGTAACACCATCTTACCACACTGATTCATGATTCTCTGAGCAAAAGCTGTCGTCTGTTGAGGATTGTTGGGTGATACAAGCGTCCTTAAGATCTAAGAAAATCAGAATTGAATTCTTGCAGCACTAATAGTCACAAGTCAAAGCTGCCTAACTAACAAGGTGGTGAGAGTTTACTCCTAAAAATTAATCAAAGGAGGCAGTAATCACCTTGAGCATAAAAGTAATATTTGCCATCTTCTGTGTCGACCAGCCCACTTCACTTCCTAAACAATTTCATGTCCAGATATTTTCAGAGAGCTCAGAGAAAGCATGATTTTTAATCCTAACTTACCAGGAGACAATGTTGCTTCCAGCTCAAAAAAAGGAGTCATCCTTTGAATATAGCTGGAAAATTTGAGGCAATTACACAAAATACAAGTATGGTATTTAATTAAAAACAAAAATGAACAACCAAAGATGCTATGACAGAAATGACACTTAAAATAAAATTCTGTTTAAATACCTCCCTTCTCGAAAGAAGTTTTGATTTGAAACATTTGACTTCAACAAACTGAGCATTAACAATAAACAATCTTCAACAACGATGCCTGACAAAGAGAATGTTTTGCTTAAATACTCTTTATTCAAACTAAAAATGTTTTCAGGTTAGATTTCGGCAATGCCATGTGTTCATAATGGACCAACCTCCATCACTGTATTCCTCTTCAGCAATGATTTCAATCAGACGATCAAAAGCATTTTCAAATGCAACAATTTTCTGAATAGCTGCGTTGGATTTCGTCAACTGTGTGAGCAAGAGAAGGCCCTCGTTTCTTATTATTTCTCTGCTGTCCGATAGCAAATCCATCAATCTTGACACACCTGAAATTTCAAAAAGTTTTTCATCCATTACCACACTTTAACTAAGCCTTGGTTTGTTGAGAAGCATTTTCCGAGTGAAAACAAAGGGGGGAATCGTTACATTTTCCAGAATCTTACCCATAGGATTGACAAGAACACACTGTTGCAGCTGGAAACACCGATTCTTCAGAAGGATCGTCAAAAGTCGTACAGCGGGCCACCGGACGTGAAAATCGTATTCCTGGACAAAGAAAAAAGTACAAAATTTCACAAATTGCAAAGGGGGGAATTAAGTTGCATCTCATTGTGTACCTCTAGTAAACTCAGTAAAACAGCTATATTTTCTGTATTTTTGATAAAAATTTCTGTAAACTGGACTCCAAGTTCAGCATCTGAAGCAACTTGTCCTTCTTTGACTCCTTCCTCTGAAATCCATCACTTACATTTCATTTAATGCACAATAATTATACCTACAGATGACCCTAAACAAAATGTGGATGAATCCTGGTACTCACCGGGCTGTCCTGGAACTGTCTCAGCACTTGTTATGTTACACAACGCCTCTAACGCAAGACCAAGGATCTCTGAATCATTTCTACAACATGGAATTTGAATAAAGTAAAAAATTAGCAATATAGTGATTGCATTTTTTGGCTATCAAAAAGGTTGCAAGAGCAATTGAAGCAACTTCGTTACCTATCATTAATCAAAACATTGCACAAAATATCCATCGCTTTAGTGCCAACATCAAGCTTGTACTTCTACAGCAAAATAGTTTAATCAATATGTTAATATGAAGCAATGATGCCACACGGAAAAGATTGATTTCTATGTAGCAGATACCTTGGACAAAGATTTCAGTGCTCTTACAGCATCTCGACGATCTTCAAGTAATGTGGAAGAAGAGACTCTATCACAAAGTTTTTCAACCTGAAAAAATCAGAAATGATATCAAACAACAGCTTCAGGTCTGGTAGTGCAGTTATCTACCATGTTGACATGAATCAACATACTAAGGTTGTATTTTATAGTTAACAGAATTTCAAAGTACGCAGTATGGACAGCTCTTTAATGAGGACACTTTGTCAGGTTCTGCTACCAAACTCATTTGCTTTGAAAGCTTTGCAATCACTATTTCCAAAAGTATTTTACCCCATGAAACTTGATCAGAACTTTAAACAGACTCACTTTAACTTAACTGTGTCAAATGTAAAAACATTTGAATGCTTTACAATACAAATATACAGACATACACAAAGAAAAAGTAACGTAACCTCGTACCAATGACAAGGAAAAGAAATGATCTGCTCTGATGAGTGATCATAAATTCAAACGTACATTTGTCTATAAAACAGCAGAAAAAGAACATTGTCTTACCGTCTCCGAACCTGATTGTTCCTGGTCTTCATTCTGGGCGCTTAGAACGGACTTAAAACCTCGCAAAATATCCATTTTTCAACAAAAAATTGCGAAAATTTAACTTCTAAGGATTTAAACAACACTACAACATGGCGTCTGCTCATGCGCATGACGTGGCATTTGGTGGCAACATAATGCACATGTTCTATATTACATTACACACAGGCTGAAAAAACCCTTGATAATACAAAGGTATTCTATACAAGTACCCTGAGTTCTAAAAACTATTATTTTTTCTCATAAGAAATCGGTAAAATTGTTCTGTTAAATATCAATGTGGTCACTTGGACTGCACTGTTCGTTGTATTTTTCAATCTGAATGGTTGAATGTTTTATATGATAGACAATGTCCACAAGTTGGGTTGCTTCCGATAGAATACGTTGAGCTTCATTCTCGTCCTCTGAAAAGTCAAATATGTTGCAAATCAATATAAATTGATACATAGGAGAATGATGCCAGTTCTTTTTGATTACACCCCTGTAGTGGGTTGTACATGTGGGTATATTTAGGTATATCTCACCTATATCTAAATGGGCTGAAAGTGCAGGTGTTCCTACAGTCAATGACCAAACATGCAAATCATGGATTGCCTTCACTCCTTGTATTGCACTGAGTTTCTCCTTAATCTCATCCAAATCAATTCCTTTGGGAGTTCCTAGAGAAATTAAAAAACGCAAGTTAGTGCGCATTCCTCTCTGTGATTTGATCTAGTTGGTGAATCTTAGCCACACTTCAGAAACAATGTTCTCAGTTACCCTAACACCACAAGTTTATATACATATATATATATATATATATAAGATTACCTTCCATCAAAACAAGCAAGGCATCTCTTAGCACCGTCACAGTCGTGAATAGAACGATCACAGAGAACACAAAAGTACAAATAGGATCTGCGATGGACCAGTCTGGCTACAAATGAAAATTGTTCAAAATGCTATGGTACTTAGAGTAATTTCATTCAGGCAAGCTATCCTTTAGTAAAAAGAAGAATTTAAAGCAGTTATAGTACCAGTACCTTAAATTTGATAATAAATGCTGCAATTAGAACGCCCAAACTCTGGAAAAGATCTCCAATCACATGAACAAATGCTGCTCGAACATTAACATTTTCATCTGTAGCTTGTTCCTTGACACTGGGAGATGCAGATATTGAGAATGCTCTCTTGCGATGTGAATGACCGTGTGAGCTGTGAGAGCCATTGGACCCACCATGCGAACCGCCATGAGAATGACCATGTCCTAGGACGAGACCCATGCTAAAGAAAGGAATGTTTTTAAGGTTAAGCTATGGAATGGTAATTAATGCACCCTAATGCCAGACACTTTTACCTATCAAGACAAAACTCACAACTAAATGACTATTTGAATAACCTACATAACATTCACTCCCACTCCACAAGCTGCCACTATTAACATGATGTCGGCCTTCACTGTATGTTCACCACTCATAATTCTATGGACTGCATTGTACACAAGTATACCAGTCAATACCCAAATGATTAGCACAGAAAGAATTGCTCCCATCACCTCTAAAAGCAAGGATAAACATAACTTTTAAGTTCCTTCATGGATCTCTAGTTGGGAAGAAAAGTTCAAACCAAATCGTACGTTAATTTTGACTGACCGGCTCTGTGCCAACCATAAGAAAGTTTTGAAGTGGACTTGCGAGTAGCAAACCATATTGCCAAGAGTGATATTAAGAAACTAGCAAAGTCAGAAAGAAGATGTGCAGCATCTGTGATGATTGCAAGACTGTTGGCCAAATAACCTCCTAGGATAATTGAAATAACACAAAGCTACAAAAAACAAGCAAAAAACACAGAAAAACTGACTAATAAACAAACACACACATATATATATATATAAATATATATGTTTTGAAAATTTGTAATCCAGGCATGATTATGTTTTAACTGATGTTCTCCAGATTTTGTTTGTTTGTTTATATATATATATAAATATATATATTCATGTATACATGTGTGTGTGTGTGCATGCATGCATGTGTGTGTGTAGATAGATAGATGGGTATTGATATAGATAGCTATATATAGACATAGATATAGATAGATATATATTTTGATATATATTATAAACTATACACTAACCAACAAACTCTCCAATGAGAAAAACCAAACATATAATGCAAGCTATAATCAACTTTCTCTTTGCTCTCCGAGAGTTGTGTATAGCTGACTTTGTGAGATCATCTTCATGCCCATATTTCGCACAAGGGGCAGCACTATCTATCCCTGAATCTACAGCATCATATCTTGGTCGACAAATACTTCCTCTGTGATCTTGTATGTTAACTTGATGAGGCTTGTTAAGGTGCTGATGAGGCCTGCTGAGATGTTCTTCGGCTATGCTCAGGTGCTCGTCATTTCCCAGCAAAGGTGCCTTTTCATTCAACTTTTTTTCCTTATTAAAATTTGTGGGTGAAAAAGACATCTTTTTTCTAGACCAAAAAAGCATTATAAACTATTTACAAGCATAGATGTCAGCATGAAGGAATACTCTGACTTGTTGACCTTTCAGGTCTTTTATTATGAAAAGCACAATGCAGATGAATGCCAAATGATTGCGTTGAGCTAAGTATTCACCATAGATTCACCACTTGTTAATAGCAATAACTGAGCTGCATCGTAAATAACAAGATACTCACAAGCTTTAGATCAATACTTGAAGGCTACAAAACAGCTACTAGCATCTGATAATTTGCCAACCCACGTTTGATATTGTTTCAATATATGCCAGTTTAAATACATCAGATTTTTTCAAATCGTATAACACTTCTGAGTTCTGAGAGCCCAAATTGCTACTTCAGTGTTTCGTTGTTATGAAAGCAGCGAGTAAAAGCCTTTTTATGCAGAAAGAAACAAGTCTACCATCGAAAATAGCCAACAGACTATTTCGCACATGTATTTAATAGGTTGACACTTGACAGCATGGCTGAAAATTAGAGCCAAAATGAGGTCACTTTCTACAATACAGTTTCCGGGGGTATTTCCCACTGCAGAAATCGCCAAATACTACAGTCGCCCCTCTGGTGTAAAGTAATCCCCGGTAGTCTACAGTCATCCACCGTAATCAACAGTCGTCTACCGTAATCTACAGTCATCTACTGTAATCTACAGTCATCAACCCTAATCTACATTCATCTACCATATTCTACAGTCATCCACCGTTACCCATAGTCGTCTACGGTACAATCTTTTTCAAAATTGTTGGGACAAGCACGAATGATAACCAAAAACTTTCAAAAAAGAGCCTCCCCCGCTCCCCCCTTTTCAATGTTGGGGTAGTAAATAGATCTCTACGATGCCTGGGCATTTCCGTATCAAACGAAAACAGCATTGAAAAGGGGGAGCGGGGGGAATTTAAGAAAAAAAATAATTTTCTTAGCTAAGCGGTCTAATTTAATCGATTTCCCGCGGGTGTCCCAGTGAGTTTTGAAAGAGATTGTACATCGGTTACAGACTTTTCGCCAGTAGCAGCAGTCAGCTTCGCGTGTCTATTTTTGAAAACATGAAACGAGTCCACCATATTCTACTGGTCTACTGGTAGAATACGTCAGTAGATTACTATTACAGGGACATAGAGGAACATACAGGAACACCTCGATGAAAAAGGGGAATATATTATTACAGCCTTGATAAAATAGGCATGAGCCATGCACAACGGTGAAACGGCGATACCTTTTTCGATGAGATATCCTCAAGAAGAATTCTTCAATAACTACACCACATAATGTTTTGCATGTTCTTGTATGCTAGTGCGTTGTGTTTAATTCTTAAATATTATAACAGCAAGGAATATAGCCAGATTACTTCTTTGATTGTCCTGAAGATTGCTCTGATAAAACATTATCTAGTGGTCATCTCCTTTGATCATTTGCCGGATTCTAAATCGAAAAAAAAAGGAAGTTTACGTTGTGGCGCTAAGTCAACGCAGGCGTTTTAATAGACAATTGAGGATTAAGGTTTAGGAGTGTAGTTTACGATGGATTAAACTTAGTTTGGCAATCAAAGTCTAGTAAAGATTTAAATCAATAAGTCAAGCACATGAAAATTTAGATATCTCAAACGCACCGATGCAGAGTTGTTAGAACTTCTTGCTGTTTATATCATCTTCGTGTAGTTTTATAAGAATAGTCGTTATGGGATTATCGCCTAGGATTGTCTTTAAACCGTTACATACCTTGCTGAAATCGAGTTAGCCGATTGCTCTTTCTTTCGTCGGGTTGGTCGTTTTCGGCCTACTCAACGGATTTAGCTTTCTTTAATTTTAATACGTTAACTTTAATAACTAGCTTTAATGCACAGCAAGGCAAAATATGCCCTACAGCCAAAGTAGAGAACAATTTAATGGATACAAATTTACATATTTAAGTCAAAGAGAGATGGTTTTAGTACTATCATGTATGGTAGAAGTGTGGATAAATAGGGAATTACCTGAAGATTCTTGACTTGCGGAATACGCAGTCTCCCCATTTGCTTGACAGGAAATGGCCATCGGTCGTTCGCTACGTTTTGATTGGTATTGCAAGACCTTCTCATAAATCATTGCTACAATAAATATGCAAGAAATACGATGACGTTTCCCCCCGTACTTTGGTTTATCCCTGTATGTATTATTAGAACTGCAATCTTGGACAAAACCTGTTGAGAAATGCAAAAAAAATGGCCTAATTTTGAAACCATTTGCCATATTTCCCTCGATATCGTATGTAGT
>JAODVQ020294413.1:0-12421 GCA_025400075.2 Phenganax stokvisi
GTTAACTAGTGATCCTGATGATCTGAATAGAGCAATGTGTGGCTATTACAAAAGAGAAGGACTCTTTTGTCCAGAATGTATAGAAGGTTATGGTTTACCAGTGTATTCAGAACAGAAACAATGTGTCAACTGTTCAGTTATATCGCATCCTGTTAGAATTCTTTTGTTTCTTTTAATAGAGATCTTGCCAGTAACTTTATTCTTTGTGTGCTTGGTGGTATTTAAATTTAACATGACATCTGGCCCTATGATGGGATACATTTTGTTTTGCCAGTTTTACTATGAAACTGGTATAGGATATAAGAGTCATATATTTGACTACATTCACTCTCATACAGGACCAATAATGAAATACTTGTTTTATACTTCACGAACACTTTCAGAGCTATGGAACTTACAGTTTTTCAAGTCATTAATTCCACCATTCTGTGTTAGTGAACAACTGACTAGTGCCCATGTTCAAATGTTCAATTTCTTTCCTTCCGTGTATATTATATTTCTTTTCATCATTCTCTGTGTGTTGGTTGAGCTACATACAAGAAATTTTAAGGTTGTTTACTACACTTGGAAACCATTGAGTTTTATTTTGAAATGTTTAAAAATTAAAATCAAGAGTAATTCAATTATTCATGCCTTTGCTACCTGCTTATTTTTGTCATCTACTGTAATAGTATACAATATGTATGTATTAAACTCATCTAGTACAGTTTTTGTTAATAAGAATGGTCAAAAAAAATTTGTACTTTGGTTCAGTGATCCGTCAACTTTCTTTTACTCTAAAATACAGGTACCCTATATTGGGCTTGCGGCAATTCCATTTATGCTCGTAGTTTTAGCTCCAGCATTGTTATTGTGTATCTATCCCACAAGGATTTATCGTAAACTGTGTTGTTGTTGCAGTGCTAGAAAAAGATTGGCTGTCACAGCTTTTGTTGAAGCTCTCAATCATGGCTTCAAGGATGGCCTGAATAGCACCAGGGATTTTCGAATGTTTACTGCTTTTTTCATACTAATCATCCCAACTTTCATTTGTTTTAGTGAATTTGGATCTGAGATAGTCCTTTCTCTTGTATTTGTATTAATGTGTTTTATTGTATCACATGCAAGACCTTGTAAGTCATTTTTAGCAAACCTGTCATTGAGTTATCATTTTCTAATGACAGGAGTACTCATCATTGTGTTTTACTTGTGGGAGAATAACCTCTCTATAGGGACAGAGATACTAGAAGTGATGATTGTTGTTATTCCTCTGATATCACATGTGTCAGTACTAACCTGGATGGTTCGTAAAGTATTAAAGCGGTATAGTGGCCCGATACAAAGATTTTACATCACAAAAGACAAGTGAATAACACTGGCTACAAATCAATTCAGAATATTTTGTTACCAGCTACTGGTAATTTGTGGACAGATACAATATATATTGTACATGTATGTATATCAATTTGTATACAGTAGTATTGCACAATGTTTGATGAAATTACTGCCATTCAGATAATATTAAGGATTCTTAAACGAGAGAAAAACTCAACCTATAATAATATGTTATAGTTGACATTTACAGTTGACTATAATTATACATTAGGAAAAGTGCCAAATTCAGTAATGTCATCAATAGATAAGCAGCATTGTAGATTTCATGTTATTTACAACAGGAAGGAATGCAGGCTCATCTTCATAAGATGGTGCATGATGTAAATCATTTGATGCACCATAAATTGTAACTTAAAACTCTACTCCTGCCTGCAAATTATCAGTGGTAGGCCACGGGCATATCTCAAACTCATAAGCTAAACATAAGATGGTGAGCTTGAAAAATAGAAAAAAGCTCTGTAAAATGTATTGTTTGTGGCTCAGGCTGACTACTGAGTGATGAAACTGCCATTATCACTTTTCATGTTCTAAAGTGGTGTACTCGAATAATTATTCACTTTTACCTTGTGCTATTTTATACTTCTAACTATATACTTAAGGTTAGAAATATTGTGTGTTCTGTCTATATCCGCAATCCTGTTATTTTGCAGGTAAAAATTAGTATTTAAAACTGCAGCATTTTGTAAGTAACTTAGCTTTTGTGTCATGTTCACATGAGGATATTTTGCTTTGCTCTGGGCACACAACTTCGAATTGTCAGTTATGCCTATCTGAAGAGTTGTGAATGCTTTCTCATTAAGAGAAGAAAATAAGTTTGACAAACATTAAACAAGAGTTGGCTACTTATATCTTCATCAGAGTATGAAATTGTATTAGCTAGAGAAAGGCTAAGAAGAACATGTCCGCTATCTGGATTACCCGATGTGCCCTCGGTCTTTTCTTTGGTTTGTTCCTTCATGTTATTAGAGGATCAGTCAGTGACACAAGCTGTCCTGTGTGGTTTTATCCAAATAATGACACTGGACAGTGTGAGTGTGTCAGTATACCCGGAATGATAGAATGTAACATGGACCAGACTTCAGTAATGATTGCGAGTGGGGTTTGCATCACTAGTGACTATTTGAAATGCTCTAGCTATTTCAACTACTCAGTCTCTTTGTCACAAGATGCTTGTTGAGATACAGAGAAAACAATACCAATAGGATGTGGTCAGTGTTAACTAGTGATCCTGATGATCTGAATAGAGCAATGTGTGGCTATTACAAAAGAGAAGGACTCTTTTGTCCAGAATGTATAGAAGGTTATGGTTTACCAGTGTATTCAGAACAGAAACAATGTGTCAACTGTTCAGTTATATCGCATCCTGTTAGAATTCTTTTGTTTCTTTTAATAGAGATCTTGCCAGTAACTTTATTCTTTGTGTGCTTGGTGGTATTTAAGTTAAACATCACATCTGGCCCTATGATGGGATACGTTTTATTTTGCCAGTTTTTCTACAAAACCTCTATGGGTACCACTGTCACATATTTGACTATATTCATTCTAATAATGGACTAGTAATTAAACTGTTGTTTTATATTTCACTTATATTTTCAGAGCTATGGAATTTGCAGGTTTTTAAGTCGCTAATTCCACCATTTTGTGTTAGTGAACGATTAACTGGTGTTGATGTTCAAATGCTTAAGTTCTTTCCAGCTGCATATGTTATAATTATTCTCTGTGTGTTGGTTGAACTACATGCAAGAAACTATAAATTTGTTTATTTAATTTGGAAACCTTTCAGTTTTATACTAAAAAGGTTTAAACTAAAAATTGAGAGTAATTCAATTATTTATGCCTTTGCTACCGGCCTATTTTTGTCATCAACTGTAACAGCATACAATATTATATACGGATTAAATTCATTTGACATTGTTTTTAACAATAGAGGTAGACCAATACACTACCGCTTGTTCAGTGATGTGTCGACTCTCTTGTGCTCTGACAAACAGGCCAATTATATAAGACTTGTGGCAATTCCATTTGTTCTCATAGTTTTAACACCAGCATTGTTACTGTGTATCTATCCCACAAGGATTTATCATAAACTGTGTTGTATTTGTTGCAGTGCTAGAAAAAGATTGGCTGTCACAGCATTTGTTGAAGCTCTCAATCAAGGCTTCAAGGATGGCCTGAATGAGACAAGGGATTTTAGAATGATTGCTGCACTATTTATACTAATCATTCCAACTTTTACCTGTATCCCTGGATTTGTATTTGAGGTATTTTATTCATTTGTATTTTTATTGATTTCTTTAATCATATCTTACGCGAGACCTTGTAAGTCATTTTTAGCAAACCTGTCATTGAGTTATCATTTTCTAATGACAGGAGTACTCATCATTGTGTTTTACTTGTGGGAAAACAACCTCTCTATAGGAACGGAGTTACTGGAAGTGACGATTGTTATTATTCCTCTGATATCACATGTGTCAGTACTAACCTGGATAATTTACAATGCACTGAAGAGGTATGGCGGCCTCATAAAAAGGTTTTATATCAACAAAATGCCAAAGAAAATCAGTGGCTACCTGCTGATTCAGAACATTTCATAACTACATAATATAATACTATATAATATTAACTTTAATATTGCTTCTTTGTGGACAAATAGAGGTTTCAAGAAACATTTTATATTGTCATATTATGTGTTATAGTGTCATTATAATTGTAAATACAATATTTGATAAGAGTAACTATTTGTCAGCTTATATAAGCAAGGATTTGATATAATTATAAAATTAAAAATGATGTGTATAGAATATTCAACTTAGAGCTGACATTTACAGTTGATTACATTAGGAAAAGTGCCGAGTCCAACAATTTCTTCTCCTGCAATAAGTAGCATTGTAGAGTTCATGTCATGTGGGACACAGCGGGGAGGAATATTGTTAGGCTCATCACTGAGATGACGCATAATGTAAGTCATTAGGCGTGTTCGTCTATCAATTTGAGCCTCATCTGTATTATTAGATGGTAACCCTGGCTTAATGGTGCATTCTCCATAGCAATATGAAAACTTGATGGCACCAGGATAAGGAGCTAGTATTGTGTGTCTGTAAAGAATCTCTTCTTGTGTTAGTAGAACTTCTTGTCTGGAACAATCTACGTTATTCTCATTAAGTTGTCTCAGCGTCGTACGGTTTGCCAGGATTGCTTCAATTGGTGATGGTGATCCATAAGCAAGAGTCTCCTGCTCTTGTCTCTTCTGTCGCTGTGAGGGATCTAGGGGAAAGAGGGATTTTTGGGAGTAGAGGATTAGGAAGGATTTCATGTCCATTGCAGTTTCTTCAGTGAAGGTAATGTGGTTATGATGAATGTCCCTCAGTTGAAGGGCAATCTCAATCCCCTCTAGTTGTGACCAAAGACAACTGTCACATTTCATTGTGATATTGAGCCATTCATTAGCCTTTTCTTCCTCTGTCACAATGAGACCGCCTAGTGGTTGTGGATCTCCGTGACGGTTTACCAAGTTCAGATGAAGATATCTCACTGCGTTGAAATAATTTAGTCTAGGGACCCTGACAGCTAGATGCATCAATACTTGTGTTGAAGCTGGGTCTGAAAGCTTTGACAAGTTAAACATTGAAATCCTATCTCCGTTATTCACAGTAGGAGAGCCTGCAAGGTAAAAGCAACAGAGTAGCTAATGACTCTAGCTAGTTAGGCTAGTTAGCAAAGTTACTCAGCTAGCTATTATAACGAGCAAACAAAAAGTAATAATACCTTTCTCGCAAAAGCTGCGGACGGAGGTTGCGAAACCAGCGCTTTCGTTAGTCATGAGGTTTAGTTCTCCACCTTTGCTCGGCTGGCGGTCCTTCACAGTGTCGAAGATGCTCTCCAACAGTTGTTTCTGAAGTTCCATGTCTTCTGAGCTCATGGGAACAACACCGACTGCGAGCAAGCCGCAGGACAGAACTAGTACTAGCATGAACTGGGTCATTTTCCTTTGATATGCTATAGTTTTCTGAATGCTTTATTGTGTTTTTCTTTTCGAGATTTTATAGACACGCGAGAGAGAGCGCGAGAGACGGTTTTATGAGCCATTGCGCATGCGCGAACACGTGTACTACAGATTTGGACTGCGGCGCAGGGAAAAGCGCACCTCCAAAATTTCTACCGTCCCCTGAGCAGAGCTACCACAGAGAAGATTGCATTGGGTGGAAGATGTAGGTTTGTATTCCCCCCAGCTTAGCCTGTCGCTAAAACCGTGCACGACACACGAAACTAGAAATGAGTTAGAATTACATAAAGGAACCGCCGAACAAGAAACTTATTGCCAATGGTATGGTTCGTTAGGTTGTCTTACATACTGGACATGAATAGTTTAACATCCCCTGAATTACATAGAAGTTCCTTATTTACAGTAGGTGTGTGTGGCTTTATAACATCAGCTTCTTGTATATAGCTACAGCTATAATGTTTAAAAGTTGCTGGTATATAGCATTGATTGGTATTTACTGCAGTATATTATATCTTTGTACAGAGTACACTCTTACTGTGATATGACATGGTTTACTGCATGGGGGCGTTACCAATTTACTAGCTCTTATTCTGTTATTGCAAGCAGTGCATGAATAATTGTGTAGTTAAAAGTTTTGGAGTCATGTTTCCTGTGTCACATGGCTGGGAGTTCAGTCGAGTGTGAAGAGGGGGTGTGTGGGTAGTAATGGTCACTACCTGTCTAGGTCTGATGGGGTAACAGTCTGTGTTAGTGGTTGTCTGACAAGATGGCACTGATAACCTGTTACGTTTCTTGTATTCAACATCCTAATTACCTGAGGACACGTGCTAATACTGGACAAACTTATGAAGTAAAAGAAAGCAAACTACAACTTCACGTTTCCACTATACCCTCCTTAATAAGCTCTCTATAGAATGCTTAATGAGGATTAAATGATTGTCCAACTGGATTAGGTCAGTATTTCGCTAGCTATGCTATATTTCCTGTAGTATAGTATGGCCTTAGTGGCAGGAACAGAATTTGTACGTCAAACTCTCTTTAGTGGCTAAGATATGCAGAAGTTCAAGGTGAGCATGATATTATAATTACTGCAATTTTTACCCATGTAAGTCCAGATCATTGATATCCTGATAACTAGGGCCAGAGTGAAATGAACTTATTCAGATGATGCACTTAACATCCCCTGAAAAGTAGATGTGCTTCCCTCCGTTTAAGGCATTCGATCTGGCCAGAAGGACTACACCTCAGAACACACTTGAATGGACATGTTATTATTGACAGAACAAAATGTTGGCTTGTCCAGGGCAGTCTCCCTGACTCTGGTGACAGTGGTACACTGGAGACTGCTAATTTCTGACATGGTCCAATGTGATAATGTTGTTGGTATAGCAGAGATACCTCAAGTTTTGCTAACAATTGGTATTCATGGCTTGTTGAGCCTCAGTTTATAGAGTCACCACTCCTAGGTATGGAGTCACCAGTATGCCTAGGTATAGAGTCACCAGCAAGCCTTATAGTCCCTGCGTATTTTACATTGACAGCTGTTGTTTTTACTCCTGACCATTAGTAAAAGTAGGCCTCAATTAGAAACCAATAGAAACAGCACTATTGAAACTAACCTCGTTTGTCTGAAAGTGGATGAACTCATATGATGAACTCGTGCATCCCCTGCCAACCAGATCCTTCGCCTTTGTAAATGTGCAGTTGCCATGTAAATTTAGAGTTTTCAGAAACCCTACAACCCCTTCCGTAATGCACCACTACAGCTCAGCTGCTCATTTTTTACCTTCCTGACTCGGGAAAGAAGGGAGCGTGTTTTGCTCCTCCACTACCGGGCTCCACGTGAGCCCAGATCCATAAAATAATGCTAAAACATACGCCAAATCCATAAACATGTGAGCAAACCAACATGCGGCAACTGCACAAAGTGCATGTATTATAAAAACCTCACATGGAGCAATTTGAACCCAGGTTTATGACCAACAGCCTTGCCTGGGAGCTATATACAGTCATGTATGATAAGGAGTATGCATGTGTTATTCTATGGTTCCTAAAATGACACTTAGTCTGTTTACATTGTGGCAACTATGTCTAATCAGTTGACCACTCTACTCCACACTACAGCAACATATAAGAAGGGCACTCCTGTCGAAGCCTTACTTACTTTACTAGTTTATTGCACATACACTGTGAGGTAATAAGTAACATCCTAATACCCAACTAAATGGCTTAAATTACACCTTTAAATAACTTATACTTTATGATAATACATTGCGAGGATTGTTAGCTATGGACTCATTATTCATTAAAGCAAAGAGTAAAAAAATGCATTATATTAAACCATAGTGAACACATCTAAAATAAGAACAAGAAAAGACAGTCAGTCAGTCATTATTATAAGAATAAGAGAAAGGAGGAGAAAGATGAGGAGGAGATATAAACACAATGTAATTAAGAGCATCATACAACAACACAAGAATACAAACAACGTGAACATTTGTGAATTCTATACGTAGGTATAATAAATTATTATACATACATGACAAGTATTCATGACAGTAATGTTGGCACGCACACACTGTGGTTAAAACTGCTTCGATACATACCACAACTGTTAGTTTTACAATAATACGACAACTAATAATGAGTGAGACAACAAAGTGTGGTGGTATAATACAGACTATGATAATAAACACGAACCACGGAGAGAGAGAGAAAAAGAGAGAGGCTCGTCTTAGTGCACAGAAACACATTCTCACTCGTAGTATATATATATTTATTATAATAACTGGAATAATTATTCGAGGCACACAATTTGTTGTTTTTGTTTTGCTTTCAGAGTACAAATCTTAAACCGACATAAGTGAGGTGAAATTATGTTTATAATACAAAAAATTATAATAATAATAATATTATACCATGTAATGTTGACGTAAACACGTGAGAGAGTGCACGCCAGCCGGCCCGCTAAAGGGATGGAGAGTTATGTCTGATGATATAATAAATAGGTCTGGTATTATAGATTCAGCTCGTCCGCTACTTTAGTGGCGATGGTCTTGAAGCCCATTGTGTTTCCGGAGATTCTCTTGAACCGGACTCCGTTGAGCGAGAGTCGTGGTAGCTTACAGACCTCCATCTCCCACTGGACCAAGTTGCTCCCCTCACCCTCACCGTAGTTACAGAGCACAAGGAAACGTTCCCGTTTCTCGTACGAGATGGAGTTGTTGTCGAGGACACGGCAGATTTCGTCAACCATGGCGTGAGGATCCATGTTACTGGTGGTCTTCATGCTCCAGGTGAACCGCAGAGAACGGGGCTTGTCATCCAAGGTGCCTCGACCACTATTTCGTGGACCACTGCATCAGAACATCAATGTTAAACAGAGCTAGTATTGAGGGCAAATAGTAGTTTAATACGTAGTAGAGACTAACACAACAAATGTGCTTGCTGTACTCACTGGTATAGTGTCGCTTTTTAACACAGACAAGAGGCTAAGTATGTAACTACATTCTAGTTACTGGCATGTATGTTACCTGTGAATACATAAGTATAATACATGCACTGTGTACATTGTAATGTTTAGGTGTACTATGGACAGATTAAGATTCCTGGCTAAAGCTATAGCGCAGGATGCCACTACACATGACTACTATTATGTATGTTGGTTTCTATATATACCTTGAAAACTAGACTCTAAGTTTAATATGTATCACTAAGCTCAGTCTGGGGATAACACAGAGCGTCTCATACAGTATGTACCTATTTCTCTTGCTGAATCTGACAGGGATCAATCTCTTAAAGAACCCACTACCAGGACCTCCTGGCTGAACGGCACCAGCCCCAGCTCCGGTGGGAGCATACTGTTGGACGAATGGCGGGGCCTGTCTGCGCGCGCCCGAGCCATATGCATAGGTGCTACGTGCGGGAGTGTTCCTGGAGAAATGGGGGTTAGCGGGCATGCTGGGGATGGCTGCTAGGTCCATTACAGGTCGTCTCTGTTGGTTCTGTGGAGCAGTACTGTGGGGGGAGGAAGGAGATGATAAGCGATACAGTGTATTCAGTACAATATGTATCTGCTAAATGTATTTTGTGGTATTTATACTTTTTGTGCATACATAGTACCAAACTGATGTAACAATGTCAGTAGCAAATATCATTTGTGTGTTATATTTGCCTCCCAATTGATTGTAGTATGTAGTTGAAAACTGGGAAGTTCTGGTCTAAAACATCATCACGCGAGGTGGGCATAGCATTACAAGGAATTCACCGCTTGTAAACTCTACAGACAATCATTCAACCACTGTATGTCGTCATTACTCTGTATACTTTAGCAGATAGGCCTAGTAACCTAGTATGTAGGTACATGTTATCCAGCACAGTGCAAAGATAAGCCTCATGTACATATAATCTGTGTCTTTTTGTCTGTTGTTCAGGTGTGTTGATTTGATAAATTCCCTAAGAAGTCCTCTTCTCTTACTTTTGTCTACATTCTTTTTATTGTCATGAGTGTGAGGTTCTATATATGTAACAGTATATATAGACCTTGGCCGGAAGAGCTGGTCGTCGTCAATGGGAGGTAGAGAGAGTCTCGTGTTGGCAGAGCCCGACTCTGCCACCTGAGACTTGCCCAACTTGGTCTGATGTTGCTGGCTGGTCACTCCAGATGCTGTAGCACGATGGTGCCTCACTGGCAGACTGGTAGTCAGATCTGGCGCTCCATAACTATAGATGGAAACAGGAATTGGGTTATATAGCAGAGGCAGAGGGAACTTAACACAATGCCTTGGAGAAGAGAGGATAAATGCAGCCCTTTTGATGTGGATACATATGCCATAATACTACAATACATACCCCGGAATATTGTGTATACATACAAGTACAGTGGAATCCTGCTTAACGGACACCCCCTATAATGGACAAATTTTGATGTTATATACATTATAATCCCTCTAGTATGGACACCCTGCTACAACGGACAAATATATTGGTTCTAAGTTGTCCATTATAGAGAGGTTCCACTGTATAGAGAGGTATGGTTCTTATTGGTGCTCACCTCTCTGGCTGTGTGTGTGAGTGTGTGGTGCTGTTCTCAATGTGATTGGTCTCAAAATGCATAGTCTGACGTCTTGAAGCAGTCTGAGGAGGAGGAGGAGTAGTAGTATTAGTAGCAGTAGTACTTAGAAATAGAATTGGGAGTTGAGGAGAGGCCATCATTTTAAGGTCACTAATGTAGATGTGCAGTAGAGGTCTAAACGGCATGCAATGTATACTGGTTAGGAGATCCCAAGATGAAAACAAATACAGCAAGTTTTTTCCCACTTCGCTTTTCACTATCTACTGAAATACACAAAAGTCATTACAACATACACACCTCTTTCAGTTGCCACTTCAAACAATATATAATAGAGCCAGTCTAATACAGAGCACTGGCCAATGTATATCCTGAAAATTGAAGCTTACACAGGCATCTTAAACCAGTTTGGAATCTAGTTACAGTACTGTATGTACCAACAGTCTAAAATGGTTTTTAAACCACTTTGTTTCTACACACTTGCAATGTTAGGCTGGTTTAGGAAATTTACATGTAAAAAGGACATACATATGTATATTATAATTTGTGAACCACTATAATTTTGTCTAAGCCATGCTGATTCCGGTATAGGCATGGCAAGGTACTATCTTGTGTGTCTGGTGGTAAAGAGAGATGAACTTACAGGATCAAAAGAACCCTTTCTCTTGGAGCCTGGCATCTCTGCTCTGTTGGGATTGAGAGCTGAACCCAACTTATCGTCCATTGCACTGGGAGATGCCTGTCCACCCACTGAATCAGAGCTTTCATTCCTACACAGAGACAATATTGGAATGACTCTATATACAGTGGTTAACACTTAACTGTACGTGAAATACTCCTTTAGAAACTTAAGCATGCATGTTGTGTTGTAGACTCGAGCCCACTACCAACGGACTGCCCCTGGTAGCTCAGTTGGTAGAGCATTCATCCCAAATGCCGGGTGTCATGGGTTCGAGTCCCATCCAGGGCAGTTCTTTTCTTTAAAAAGAATTGCAGTGGAGGTAGTTGACTTGTCTGTTATGCATTTGCCTCATGTTTGTTGCTTCTACACCTATATACTTCTTCATATGTAATGACACTATTATTATGAAGCTCTAGTCTGTGTGAATGATTCTAGTTGGTATCCTGGAGTTTTACACATATTGTTGATCTAGAGCATGCATAGTGGGGGCAAGCTAAACACACTCTGAGGAAAAGGGAACGATGAATCACGGACAAGCAATGTTTGTCATACACTGGACAATTGTTTATTTCCCCTTGCAGAAGCATTTGATGTGTTTTATAGAGATTGCAACAACCTACAATATAGCCCACACAGACACTACAGACACTTTCTAATACATACACACATAGTAAACTCAAAACATATTATATATACACACATACTGTTTGTATTGCATAGTTCCCCGCCTACAATAGGGTGGATGTTTCCCCACTATTCATCTATCAATATCAATAAGTCCCCCTACTACTAATACTACAGCAGGAGAGAGACTTACCCTCTGCCGTTCACCACCACATCTGGGTTCCTCTGACTGCTGGATCGATCGTGGTCTTGCTGTCTCCGCGTGGTCGGTTGACGCATTGAGTAGCTTCTTCCTTTGAATGACTGAGGCTGTGGATAGAATGAGGACCATCATACCGATCTACATACCATTTGTTGTTGGCTATTGTATAGTATGTGTCTATCCCTATTCACACAAGACAGGGTGGACCCAGGTTTGATGTGGGATGATCCATTCAAATGAATGACAAAACTGGGTCGAACCTGGTTTCAAACCCTGAGTTAGACCCACTTCATTTACACCTGTATAAGCATTAATGGTGCATGTAAACAGAAGAGCAACTAACCCAAGTTCGACCCACATGTGCATATGAAAGGGTTATATGTATAGGTTATATCATGAAGTTGAGGTCGGCATGCGATATACACGACCGAGGGCCGCGGGCCCGAGGTTGTGTATATCGCAATG
>JAODVQ020294729.1:0-12414 GCA_025400075.2 Phenganax stokvisi
ATTATTTCCTGAATTATTTCATCAATTTCCTCATTATCGATGACATCATTTGTTGGCCTCGTGTCCACAGTGCCACAGTCTGCCCCCAATTTTCCACATCCATGTCGTATTAAACCACTCCCTGTTGTTGCCTTGGCAACGAGTCCCGAAGTGGGTGTGGCTTGTGGTGAGAGGTATTTTCTTTCTACTTCATCAAGTAGCTTGGCAATTCCGTCATCTTTGTCATCTGCCATCTGCAGAGGTGGTGGATGTCTTTGTCAGCTGCTATGGCTACATTTCTCTTACCTAGATAGCTCCCTCTTGTGTTTAGTGTTTGATACCATGACAATTAACTATATTCACAGTTTACTTGTTTTTCGTTTGGTCACCAAGGTGGGCATTAATTCGAACACGGACAAGAATCGAAAAGGCCCTTCCCCCCATTCAAGTAGCATACTAGTCCTATGTAAACTGATACCACGGTGTGCAGGCCGGTGCATTCCATCACTAGAGCAATACCCGGCTCCAGCTGCCGTTGTTGGGTGGCGGCAGTAACAAAGATACGGAGGAGGCGTGCGCCGCGGCTAAACTTCCTCCAGAGTTCAAGGAGGTCGACCCTCATCAAGATGGCGGTTTTGTCGTCCGTCTCGCTCTGCCTCTTCCTCTTCTTGTTCTTATCCGCCAAACCGTCTTTGGAAGATAGCGAGAGTGGTAAACCTAAAGGTGATCCGTCGATACCCTACGAGAAAGATGACGTTGAGGTTACAATCGTTCCCAGTGACGACAGTGAAGATGATGAGAACGCAACAGTAGCTACCAACAACACAGATCAACAAACAAATGACGAGACTAGCACAGAAGGGTATATATAAATGTCTGTGTGTCTGTCTTTGTCTGTCTTGACAATTAATGTTCTGATTCGGGACTGCCTCAATCAATCCAGAGTTAGTAAGTGCGCATGGAAAAAGTTTTCCAATAAATTGTGTGTGATGGCAGCTCATTTTTTATGGATAATGGTACATACAAAGTAGTTATATTAGTAGTGTACTACTGTATAATCTCTGGATATATAGCACTATAACATCTTGCTATATACTAGTGACACACTGGAAGCATAAATCATTAGTTCTGAAATAATATCAAATGCAAGGCAAACAAACTATCCAGGTCAGCCTCTTTCTGAATAAACAAACTGCCCTGGATGGGACTCAAACCCATATATGTAACACCCGGTCGCACAACAGAGCTATGTATATACCAGGAGATGTCAGTTGGTAGTAGTTACATACCACCATTCCAGATCGGGCCTCTAGAAGAGTAAAGGGAGCATGGAGAGGTGACTATTGTTCTATATTACTATAGATAAGGAATGTCTGCCTGAGAAAGCAGCTCATTGGCGGCATGTGTTGTTGGTTTAGTGTGTGAGTATGTATGTAGTAGTTTTGCCTTGCTGGTGGGAAAAATGCTGCACCATGTGTGCTGGTTTGAGATGAGAGTAGTGTTTTTTTAATGCTACAAAACTTGATCCCCTGTGTCGTTTTCTTTTGCTATTCTTTCTATGCAATTACGCTTCTGAAGCAGGACCCTCCGAAGAGAGGACACCACCCTCCAAAGAGAGGACATCGTACTGTACATGTGTACTATACGTCATATGATAGTTTCCTTAGCAGTGTTTAGTTTGTGTTCAATCACGTGTTGCTATAGTTACCACTGAGGAAGGGTCTCGTATGTGATGCCTCTCGCCTGGCTTGTTGCTAAGCATGTACACACAATTACCATAATCAGAGATTGTTGTTTGCATACTCTAGTAATCTTTACTAGTATATTAGTGTCGGCATGTATTTTATTTTAGTAATCTCTGTTAGTATATTCTAGTAATCTCAGTCGGTGTTTTTATTTGAGCAGTTAATGTCGGCTAGTGTGCATATAATAGTAATCTAGTCTAGTATATTCTAGTAATCTCAGCCAGTAATCTAGTCTAGTATATTCTAGTAATCTCTGCCAATATTCTTGGCTTTTACACTACTTCTTCATATACTCCGTGATGTTATTAATGGCTATGGTAAAGAGCTACATATAATGTTTTTAACGTGTACGAAAACATTGGTTTAGTTTTACCTAGAGTGTATGTACTTTAGCTTCTGGCTACACACACACACTCTCTCTCACTCTCACTCTCTCACTCTCACTCTCTCTCTCTCTCTGTTCTCATGCCTGAATTGCACTCTCCTGAAACCCAAACACACCACAGTGCTATGGTGACCATGTTATCATTTCAGATGCTCCTTGTCTCATGGAGGCCATGAGTTATAGTACAGAGCTACATATGTAGGAGGTTATTAACTATCTGCTATGAATAGCTCTTTCTATCTCTCCCTAACTTTAGACCTGGCACAACTGCTGAACCTTTTACCGATCTTTCCACCTCCTCCACCTCCCCACCATCCTCTCCCCCATCTAATTTATTACCAGAAGTAGACACTCACTCTGAGGATACTTCATCACATCCTCCTCCACCTCCTCCTCAAGAGACAGAACCTCCCAGTGGTACCAATGAACCGACCACTGCCACCACAACTGAGGTACCAACCACTTCAGAACCAACTACCACAGAACCGAGTACCACAGAACCGAGTACCACGGAACCGAGTACCACGGAACCAAGTACCACAGAACCGAGTACCACGGAACCAAGTACCACAGAACCGAGTACCACAGAACCAACTACGAAAGATGAAACGGAAACGACAACTGGTGCCACTACTGCGCCACCTAAAACCACACCCCCTGATGATGTTTCCACGACAACCAAAGAACCAGTAACATCCTCACCATCGGAGAAAGGAAAGACGGATGGGTCGGAGGATTCGGAGTCCCCGGTAACTGTTGCTACCTCGGAGGTTGTCGAACCAACTTATCCTCCGGGAGAGAGGGAGAGATCTGTGTCTCTCTCTATATTCTTCATCCTCATGCTGTTAGGTTAGTATACTACGCTAGTATTATATACTTAGGAACCTCTTCATTATAGTGGACACTATTAATACAAAATACCCCTTTAGTAAACCAAGCTATTGGTTTAATGAAACTCATGTTTGTGTCAGTAATTTAAGCTGGTCTGGTCCCTGGAGTTCACCGAGGTTCCACTGTAGCACTTATATTATTTTGCAGGTCAAAAGTTTGAGCACACATAAATTCAGCTTTTAGTACGTTATTCCTTTCATCTCCTTATCTTCCTACATATTACACAGGAGTGAGCACCATTCTAGTCCATCTGATGATCAAATTCAAACTTCGTTTTCTTCCCGAGAGCATTGCTTTTCTGCTCATCGGTAAGTCATGCTCCATCCTAGGATTGTTCGACCCAACCACTCACTCTAATCTGAACTGTATGTTTCTCTCTGTGTGTCTAGGTTTCTTTATTGGGCTAGTGTTATTCATAGTGAAGAAGATTAATCCAGAGGTGGAGCTTCAGGTGTGTCAAACTTTCTTTCTCTCTCATCTCTCGCTATTCTTGTTCCTCACTCGCTCGCAAGGGGTTTCGTTGCCTGTGCTCACTGGGCCCACCAAGCCCAGGCCAGGTTCCCATGAAATACCAGTTTGGCGTCAATCTCACTGTTTAGAGCTGCAGTAACCTTCTTTCTCCTTGTAAACTCTCATTTCACGTTTTCTCCACAGTACCAAGAGAGATTTGATCCAAATCCATTCTTCCTCCTCCTCCTCCCTCCCATCATCTTTGAGTCTGGCTACTCCCTTCATAAGGTACCATTAGAATATTAGAAAGACCTCTAATGAAAGGACAATCAGCCACTATTATTGTATTTCTATAAGTAGTAAGACCTCTGAGGAAAGGACAACCAGTGACCATGTATATCTCTCCACTCATACAGGGAAATTTCTTCAAAAACATTGGATCCATTGTCATCTTTGCTGTGCTCGGAACAGCCATTTCTGCCATCATTGTCGGTGGAGGTCTCTTTGCCTTGTCTACTGTAAGCTTTCTTTCTCTCTCTTACACCGTGTTCTTGTCTAATTCACTGTATGTTCTGTCACCTGTGTTAACAATTGCCATACAAAGGCCCAGGCACACAGTAGTACAGTGGTGACCGCAATACCACTTCAAGTGTTTCATGGCCTCATGGTGGTCAGTCACTGAACAGAGCTATTAAATACAATATTTGATTCATTCTATACCCTATGGACCTTTTCCAATTCTCTAATCTCATTATCTCATTCTCCGTCTTCCTGTGCAGATTGGTGTAGTGTACCAGTTGAACTTTGTTCAAAGGTAAGTCATCAGTAGGAGGAAGATAGTGTACCTTTGTACCATGGTATTTCACTATAATATAAGTACCCTTTCATTGCTCTCTCTCTCTCCCTTCTCTCTGTTCTCATTTCTGACTCGTGGGTGGTACCATCATTTGCACCCACTCTTCCTACGAAGCCCAGACACACCTCAGTGTAATCAGTACCACTTGAATACTCCATGCCTCATAGAGGCCAATCATTGAAAAGAACACGAGAGTCCAAGTCTCATGAGAGTCCAAGTCTCTCTCTATTTCTTCCTCTTACTCTTTCGTATAGTTTTACATTTGGGGCTCTGATATCAGCAGTGGATCCGGTGGCCACTCTGGCAATATTTCATGCTCTGGATGTTAATCCTACTCTCAATATGTTAGTGTTCGGTGAGAGTGTTCTAAATGATGCAGTCTCTATAGTAATGACCAAGTAAGTATATACAACTCTCTGCTCTTCCATCCATCCATCCTCTGATATCTTCATCTGTTTTTCTAATCTGTATCTTTCCACCACCTTGTGAATTTCTTCTTCCTTCCTCCTCTGATGTGTTTCACAGGACTATAATGGAACAGGCGTCTAACTCGGTGGATAACCCTGGACTTTTTTTACTTCATGCCTTCTGGAAATTTGTTGTCATGTTCTGTGGTTCTGCTCTTCTTGGAATTGCTAGTGCACTAGCCAGTGCTTTGGTTGGTTTTTCTTCTTCTACTACTCCTACTCTACTCTTTTCCCTGCCTTTCCTCATGGTCTTCCTCCTCTTCCTCCTCCTGTACCTGACTCTCCTCCTCCTTCACCTACTTTACCTGTTGCTCTTAAACATCTTTCTTGAATGCAGTTTTTGAAGTTTGTTAATTTGCGAGAGATCAATTCTCTGGAGTTCGTCATGTGGTTCATCTTTGGTTTTGGTCCCTACTTTATTGCCGAAGGACTCAACCTCTCTGGTAGGCGTGGCTAACCTTTGACCTCACTCATATACAGCTTGTTTTACTGTTCTCATGCCCGGCACAAAAGAGGTTCTGTCGCCTCTGCCTACTGGGCCCACAAGGCCTATGCACTACGTAGTACATATAATGGTTACTACAGTACCACTTTATGTGGGTGTTCCATTGCCTCATAGAGGCTAATCATTGAACATAGCAAGGATATCAATACAGCTCTTTCCTTCCTCTGTTAAACACTCCCTCATCTCTTCTCCTTTTTCTATCTCTCTCCCAGGGATAATGGCAGTGTTGTTTAGTGGGATAGTGATGTCACATTACACTCACTTCAACTTGTCTCCAGTGACACAGGTCACTGTCCAGCAGACCATGAGAACTGTCTCTTTCATGGCAGGTTAGTTGGTACATACGTATACCTACATATAAAAATATATATTAAGAGCAATCTATCATCGTTTCTCTTTCCTCATTATCAAACAGAGACAGTAGTGTTCCTGTATATAGGTATGCAAGTGTTTACCATAACTACTTCATTCTCAATTGGTCTCATTGTGTGGAGTTTAGTGAGTCACGTCTTCTCTACTCCCTCTCTATCTGTTCTCATACCCAGCTTAGAGTTAACTTAACTTAATTACACCTATGTGTGTACAACTGTGGTTTCAGCACTAAATTGCTTACACGCCTGCCTCTTTGTGGGCACTCTTTCTCCCCTCTCTCATGCTGTCAAGTCTCTTCTTCTCTCTGTTCTCATGCACCACTCTCAGGGGAGGCCATCACCTTTTCCTACTGGGCCCATGAAGCACAGGCTCACCATACATAGTACAATGATAATGGTGGTACCACTTAAGGTGTTCTGTGTCTCATTAATGCCAATCAAGCTACTATGGACACCTGTCCAAACGTGTGTGGTCCTAGGCAGAGTAAACCCATATTGCACCTGCTGTGACTCGCTCTCTCTTATAGATTGATTATGTATTTCTTACTATAGATTCTCATTCTCATTGGAAGAGCTGCTAACATCTTTCCTCTGTCTTTCCTCGTCAATCGATTCAGAGCTGTCCAAATCAGTCCTCGCATGCAGTTTGTCATGTGGTTTAGTGGTATGACACTGACTCTCCCTCTCCTCATCCTCCTTTTCTTCTTCTTCACCTCACCCACCCTCTTTCTCCATGTTCTGTGATAACTATAGGTCCTATTTCTATATCTGACTTACAGGAGGTCCATTCCTGTGTTCACTGGGCCCACAAAGCCCTGAAAAACACAAGTCTCTCTCTTTCCTCCTCCCTCCTCTCTCCTCACTTACTCTTTACTCCACATATTTCTGAGGGTTTCAAAATCTACTTCCCCTGTCCTCTCTCTCTTCCATTGCCCTCTCTCCCAGGATTGAGAGGAGCTATAGCCTACGCTCTGGCTCTCAATCTGCAAGAGAGTGTCGGAGATTTTGCGTCTCCCGAGACCATTCGCGTTCTCGATACAGCCACACTCATCATTGTTCTATTCACCATTGTTGGTCTCGGGGCTTCTACTCTTCCTCTACTGAAGGTACGCTACATACATGTATAGACACCTACCTGGTAGTTCAGTTGGTAGAGCACTTGGTTCGGAATGCTGGGTGTCATGGGTTCGAGTCCTGTCCAGGGCAGTTCTTTTCTCTGAAAAGAATTGTTCTGGATGTAGTTATGTTGTCTATTGTGCACTTGCCCTGTGCTTCTGCACTTCTTAATTCTCTGGGGATCCCGTCCCTTGCCTTCTGGGCCCACTAAGCCTATGCACGCCATATAGTGTAATGGTGACTGAACCATCATTCTATCTCTCTCAAACACAGTTCTTGAGTAAAGGATCGGCAGCAAATGAGGTGACACTGAGCAAGACAGAAGACCAGGGAGCGGCCATTACTTACCCCGAGGAGCTGGAGGAGCCGTTCAGACCTCCTGCCTCTACCAGACATCAATGGTTCCTCTACCTCGACTACAAGTCAGTGATTTCATAGAACCCTTGTAAAGATGTAACTTTGTGTAATCTATACTGTGTTGTCTGTTATAGAGAGGTTTTACTGAGAGTACCAGACAATGTGTTCACTATATTCTCTCTCTTTCTCTCTCCTCCTTGCTTGGACTAATTTTTCCCCAAAGATACTTTCGACCATTCCTGATTCGGAGGTTCACGAAGAGCGAGGTCCTGCGTGCCCGAGTTGACATGCAACGACGGACCAACGAGTGGTACCAGGGTCTCCGGGAGGCCTCCAGCGAGGAGGACGAGGAAGAAGTGATCCTGGAACTGGAGACCACATTTGGGTCGCCATCCTCCCTTCATGCCAAAGACAGTCCTGCCTCTGTCAAGTGGAAAGGAAATTCTTCTAAAAAGAGCCCACCACAATTACGTAATGGTGGGCGTGGTGGCTTGACAAATATAAAATCGAGTCCTACCCCTCCGCTGTGGACGGATGTCCAGTTGGAGAGTGGCAGAAGCAGTAGCACAAGGACTAGTGGTTCAAACTCTTTAAATTCTGAACTTGGGGTCGTTCGGGACAGAACCACGTCTCGGTCGCCCCCATCAACCGATGACAATATAGCCAGTAGTGCTCTATTGTCTAGTAGCTCTTGAACTAGAAATTATATTTCTTTTTGTTGTTGTTATTGTCTGCACAATATTTGCACTATTTCAATTTCGTTGTCGTGTGTTGTTAATTTTGGCGATTTTTCTCCCCGCGGCCCGACTGCGCACGCTCAATTATTTAGTAGTCTGCTGTTGCATGCACAAGAGTCTTGGCGGAGATATCAAGTATGTCTGCTGCAGCTATTACTCCATCTGCTGGTTCTCGGCGTTGCTACGTGCGTCACACCCGACTAGCGGTTGGAGAGGACAGGAGACGAGAATACAAGGGACATCGTTCTTTGTCACACGAAGAGATACCCGCAAGACTGAACAAATCTCGCAGAGCTGTTAGCAGGTAGCTAACTTCAATTGCGGAAAAAATCTAATTTTATCATTAATTTCTATTGCATTTTCTAGCAATTTTCTGACTTTAGCAATGTAGTATGTATCTAGATCAAGTTAGCTACGAACATAAAGTATTACCATGTATATTCTATTGCACAATTTTATCATGAATCGTGTTGCAAGCAGAAATATTAACGGATTTCTAAACACCGGTGAAGGAGGGAAGATATACCTGGGTATACTGGACGACGGGACGGTGTCGGGAATATCACTCTCTGATGCGCAGGTGAGTGTACCATAATTTCATTGTGTGGAGATGTGTACTCAGCGTTATCGTGTATTATTGCATTACGAGGTTAGGTGGTTTACTAACGAACAAACATATTGCAGGCGGCGCCAGCCTGCATTTGATTGAAAATAGCTCCACAATTGCTTTAATGCTGCAGTAAGTAGCTGCTACGCTAGCACCATGAGATTTTGTCCCAACTTATCCATTGTCTGTGCTTAAGTTGGTGTTTCTTATTGTTTTGCAGAAGGGTCACGTGAGCATAGCGCTGGAAGATCTAATGGGGAGGTACACTCCTCCAGTACCACCTTCAATGTATCGGCTGTCGTTTTTTGCCGTGGCAATTGATCAGAGAGACAAGGAGCTAGACAGTGGAATAGGAATGGATGGAACAGAGGAAGAGTGTAGAGCACCTGGATCCAGTAGTAGAGGTAGTATATGACCATTATAGTAAAACCTCCTCCTCTTTCTTCAGGTTACTGAAAGGAGTGTCGAATTTTGACGTTGTATTACACACAATGGCAGCAATCATTACATAGTCCATGAAAATGCTAGAAGAAACCAATCAATTTTGTTCAACTCTGCATATTATTGTACTACTACCTAATGATTTGTTCTATGTTAGATACTAACAGCAGTGAAGTGAGGCTGAGGGGACACCTGCTGAGAAGTCCCAGACACTGCTGGTGTGATAGGGCAGCCAGAGATGCTATGATCAAGGTCTGTTATAATTTATAGCTAAAATGCCACCTTGTTAAAGTGAACATAGGGGACCAGCTCCCAAAACAGTCACACAAACAGGAATTTCTTTCTGTGTCTGTCTATAGGAGGAATTTCAAGTGTGTTAAAGTGAATTCAAGGAACCAGCTTAATGAAAATGTTCACACAAACAGTTTCATATGGAAAATGTTCACACAAACAGTTTCGTATGAGTAGCTCTAATATTGTCTATATATGACTTTTAGAAGGGACTTTAAAGTTAGTTAATACTAAAGATGTAAAACAAAACTCAGCTGTTGCACAGATTCTGTTACCTGTTACTACACACAGGGTGATCCCAGTCCATACTACATCATTGAGATTTCCATTTTGCCATTCCATCGGGATCCCCTCCTACCACCAATGGTGCTGCAACTGCATCCAATTTACCAAAACGAAAAGGGGTGTGTCTACATACGTGGCAGCACAACTCTGCAGGAGTGCACTTACCAGCTAATTACTGAGCTCACCGTCTCTGAGGTCAACGAACATTTTGACAAGATCAAGAAACGGTAATATTTTACTTTATCATGTAGCGTGTATATATTATATAATTTTTTGTGGGGTAATGTTTTATGCACCACGAAATGCTGCTAAAACTGGTCTGATGGGTGTGGTTTTAATGTAAAACTGCACATACACAAATTTTTCCACGAAAAGCCAAAATTATGACTTTCACAAAAATATTGAGAAATACATACCAGCTATGTATGGTAATTGAGCTTGGTTTAAGTTTTCGTTTTCAGATTGAGAAGTGAGGCAAAGTTGGCTATGACTAAATTGACATGTGCTCTAGCTGATCTAGCCCAGCAGCAGTCAGGTGACTGTCACATGACCAAACCCCTCCCACCATCGTCACCTCCTGAGTCAAAGAATGCAGTAGGGTTGGCTTCCCTTTAGAACCAACAATGAGACTCATTTTCATTATAACACTTAATCCAAGTTATTTTGTATCCCATTAATTACCATGATTGAGTTTATTTCTCTTTCATGTAGCAATATTTTCATTTATCACCATTCAGACTCAATTTTTTATATCCCTCCCAATAAATACACCATGATTTCTTGCCCAATTATTACTACATATATCACTTTTCTCAAAATTTCCATTTAAATTTTTCCTATATACCACAGCTCCAGCCAAATAAATAACCACTTTGTTAAGTTATATACACATACAATAATAGGGTTGTTTACCTATGTTTTCTTGCTAGTTGCACTTAATAGTGATGTAATACAAACTAAAGATGATGTAATAGATATTATGGTGTACGGACACTAAGAAGGTCCGTGCTGTGTGAGTGTGTGAGTGAGCGATGAGTTGTTCAGCCTACTACTACACTGCTATCTCCATCAAACTTATATTTTGGTACGGCCAAGTTGTGTGGTGCGGGCCCCTTTCTGATTCGACCTGAAGTGTCGTAGTGAGAGCCGTGACATGGACAGAAATAGCCACCGTACTCTCCGGAGTTGGCAATCGGGACACAGCCGAGGTGGGTGCACACGCCGATGAGGATCATCCATTCTGGTCGTTGGACTCGTGAGTCATCCGGCTGCGGGTCACGTAGAGTGCCGAGATCGACATTCTGTGCCGATTCTATCTCCTCCGCCGTACGGTGTCTAACGAACAGGGGCTTACCCTGCCACTTGAAGACCACATTCTTTCCCTCTGGAATGGCGCTGAGGTCAACCTCGATCTTTGCCATAGCCAGGACATCTGCAGAAGGACTCATGGTACTGATTAGACCAACTATAGCGTCTTTTGTTGGGACTAGACCAGCAGCTAGGCCACCTGCACGGAGAAGAGAAGTTTCTTGTTTGTGGTGGGGACTAAATAGAAAACTGACCTCCCAGGACGACGTAGCCGGCTGCTTTCCGCGCCAACTCGGACCCTGCCGACCGCTCGTTAGCTTTCTCCGTGTGGGGACTCCTGTATGCCGAGAAGTCGGGTACAGGTAGGTCGGTGTGTGCGGAGCGGGTGTTAGGCAGTGCGACGGCCGGTGCGACTCTGAACAGCGCTCCGGATGGCATCATAGCACCGCAGCATCTTTGAACCGTTCGATATAGAGATCTTGCAAACATTTCCTCTCTCTATTGAGCGTCTCTATCGCCAGGAACTTATCTTCCCTTTTGTTGATGAAAAGTCAAAAGGTCGACCGGAACGCGTTCTAAATTAACGAAATAAGCGACGGTATACGCAGAAATATTGAATTTCTGAAAGCGGGTAAAAAATGATGCTTCGCGTCCTCTCTTTGCGTGTTGCTAGAAGAAGGCTCGGGGTGTGGGTAGACGGCTAGTAATGGCGTCAAAAAGCGACAAAGAATTACGGAAGGAAATTGCTTACCTCACAAGTGAGCTATATATTTACTGTAAGTGTTTCAACTGCAAAAATAATAATAATTGTTTTAAGAGTTGATTGAAGGCCATAAGAAAAAGGCGATAGTAGTTTCAAACAAACGGCGACCCACTTTAGGATCTGACAGATTCAAATGGACTGCGACATCAAGGTAAGCTTTCTATTGGCCTGTGTATTATTATACAAAACTGTGAATTAACCTAGCTATACCTCATTATAGGGACTCAGTGTCTTCTCAAACAGGACCGTCTCATTCAAAAATTAGTCTCACTACAAACAAATTGAGCTCTTCACTTCATTTATCTACCACTTCATTCAAACCCTCCTCCTCCTCCTTATCCTCTTCCTCCTCCTCCTCCACCTCTTCTTCCTCTGCTCCAAGTTATAATCTCTCTACAAGGCTCCCTCACCACTACACCCATCACCATAGCAACCGGGCTGGAAATGTTTGTCACCATGGTAATAAAAAGTGGGGCAATATGGTGTACACTCCGTCAGCAACTTCTCTGGTTACCACGGAAACAACTGGCAACAGAAAAGACACGTCAAAATCAAATGATAATTTGCTAACTAGTAGAACTAGTAAAGCACATCCCAGCCGTCCAATGTCCTCACTCCTCTCCTCCTCATCTTCTTTCTCCTCCTCCTCATCCTCCAAATTCTTGTTCTCCTCTTCCACTTCCTCCTCCTCAACCTCCACTACTACCACCAACTCAGTAGCTGCTTCCTCTCCGTCCCACTCTGAGACTAGACGAAACTCCAGAGGAACTGTGAGACAAACTCCTCTGACGACACGACCATCTGGAATTCCCTCCTCCTACAAGTGGACTCATAAACCTTCCTCAAATCCTCCTCCTCCT
>JAODVQ020294837.1:0-12411 GCA_025400075.2 Phenganax stokvisi
ATCCAACTAATTTTATGAATATTTAATTAGCTGACACACCTACCCGTAACCTTAACATAGCATTTAGCGGTACGACGCAGGCCAGCAGAGTCCCCACCTCGGGTAATTAACTGGGGCCATTTTACAATTAATAGTTTACAATTAATATTTTAATTGTAAAATGGCCTCAGTTAATTGCACCATGACCTTCGAACCAATCTCCCATCTGTGAATTAGGCAGGTCTTTGTGTTTAGCATATATGTATTGCTAGAAACAATTGCGGCATGTATATGTATGTATAATAATTGCACTGCAGAGTTCAAGGTCCAATATTTTCTCGTGGAACCCCAGAAGTTCTGTTGGTGTAAAGAAAGGTGGAGACACCAAATACTCCAATAAGAGGAAAAGGACACCCCCTGGACTCACACATTCATTTGTTTAGCGAACCCCAAGCAGGAACATGCTCCTGACAGTAACAAGAGCGCTACTTTGAAAATGGCTGGTCTTGGTGAAGAAAGTATCTCACTTGATTTTTGCTGAAGCTTGGGAAATAACGGAAGAGCTGTGTTTTAAATTCCCAAAGTTAAAAAAAGCAGGTGGATATGAGCTACTGCGGCTTCACAAATCAGGAGGGAAATTGCTTGATATGATTGCAATGCCTAAAGGTGGATACACTACGTCATATTTGATCAAGCAAAAATATATATTCAGCCACTCCAATGTGAGTTAGACCTTTCTGAAATGAATGATGAAATAAGCCTTGCAGAATTATAACTGTTTATGTTAAGTAGTTATTTTCAGTGTTCAAAGTAGTTCACCTCCTATGGAGAAGTGCCTTAAATGTGGGGATAAAATTGTAATTTCTGCACTAAGAGGACATATCAAAACGTGTGGCAGGTTCTGTTAAAATATTAATTACAAGCAATGGTTACTATCAAGTTCACAGGTCCACGGAGTCTGTAGAAGCTCAGAAAGATAACACAGTTTGTTACCAGCAATGCGCGGTCATGTAACGCGTGAGCATGCGCGGAATGTAAAAAAAATCAAGCCGGAGAAATGTATTACATTGATGGTGACTGTATTTATCTGTAGGTTTTGTGGCTGATCAAGGGACGCTGGAACATTTGCGCACTTAAAGAAGTCTTCCATGAGGTCTCATCTACCAGAGGAAGTAGAAAATCCAAGACTCATAGCTGTTTCCTAGCGGCCAGCCGCTTTTTCCCAGGTCCCTTTTTCTCTCTTTTAAACGTAATACATTTTAAAAAAAAATTTCGAAATGCGGTTACTATTATTATTTTTCACGGCTATCTATGTAAGAATTTTAGGTTTGCACACTGAAGGATCAGTGAATGCGACGCTAAATTTTGACATAAAGCTAAAAAAATGACCTTCAGCCATAATTACAGCGGCCAATGGGAGTCAAACATAAGTTTATCTCAGACCGCTTTCTTTAATGTATAGAATAAAACGGTCACGGGCTGAATTAGAGTGGGGCTGTATACGAGTCTAGTCATTGGCAGTCCTCCCAATCCTAGCCTGATCTGATAACACTTGTGTAAGGTGACAGACGCATATTGAAGTGCCTCTAATCAACGGGCTATTTTTATTTCAACGCCGTTTAAGCTCCATCTGTAAAGAAGGTTTTAAAGAATAGTCTGGCATAACTGCAATCAAATGATAGGCTCCTCCTTTAATTAACAGTAACTCAGCAGAATGCGTGGGAGCCAGTCAGTTGACTGCGAGTCAATGTCGACGGTCAGAAACTACGCCAGCTCTGTCTGACTTTGCATGCAACGTCACCGAGCTTGAAATGGCAGAAATGATCGGCAAAGTACGCTCTGCCTCTACCGGCAGACATCACACTAACAGCTTTTCCAGCTTCTGTGCTTTACTTATTCTCTTCTTTGTGTGGATATACACACTCGCGTTCCAAAATATTTCACTGGAAGTCAATATTATCAATTAACAACCAATCAATGCATGGCGGGAAATCCAAAAAGATTTGCGGCTGTCACGTCTGTGTGTCTACTGTCTACTCGCAATGGCGGTTACTATTATCAGCGCAGATGCTACTCTAGCAGCTTTTGATGGAAATCCAGTCCTAACTCTGGTCATCCCCAACTCTCTACTGATTAGTTTGTATGATGATGGAAAAGAATTTGTGGAAGGAGTGAATGATGAAATCAAGGGGAGAGCTATCAGTCTAGATCCTGCATGTGAGAGACTTGAGCCGGCTCTGAGAAAGGTTGCAGCAAGAGTGTCATCAAAACTCAAGGCCTCAAAGGGCTCCAGTGGACAGCAGAAAGTGAGAGCTGGTCACACAAAGTTTCTTATAGGAGAGGGCGAGATGATAGACGCAAAGGAGACCACACAGTCACTGCAAGTATATATGCATGCGTAATATTATATATAATAATATTATGCTTGCAAAAAATGAAAAGGAGAGAGTGGATAAACTAGAGGAAGATAAACAGGAGATTCAGAGAAGTCTCAAGGAGGAGAAGACAGCGAGAGAAGATGATGCTAGAACAAGACAAGAGATAGAGAATACCAGGGATAGGGGAATAAACAGAGGGAAGACAGCGGACGAAGTACATACATAATATGCAATTTTTTTGGATATATGTA
Organism: Phenganax stokvisi; assembly: GCA_025400075.2. Taxonomy (NCBI): domain Eukaryota; kingdom Metazoa; phylum Cnidaria; class Anthozoa; order Malacalcyonacea; family Clavulariidae; genus Phenganax; species Phenganax stokvisi. The sequence continues at coordinate 2,609 of JAODVQ020294837.1, forward strand.
CATGTACCTACATTTTAGGTTGGTGAAAGACAGAAGAGAAGGAAGCTTGCAGAAGTGAAGCAGCATACGAGCAGTGTTCTCCAGCCCTGCATGGACTCCTATGGACTGATGCTGACATCAGTCTCGGCAGTTACCACCCAAGGAACTTCAGTGACACTTCGCCTTTCCAGCCCTCCCCCCTCAGAACAGTCAATCTCTCCTTGCACATCTGCAGATGAACAGACGAAGAGAGTACGCTACCTCTTGGACAACTACGGAGTATCCGACGAGTTCTACCATGAGATGGCCCAGGTCTACACATAATAATGTTTATACAATATTTCCTCTATTGGAAGTATACATGTATCTCAAAGGTAGTTTACCAGCATGTAAAGGCTATATTCAGTATATAAAAGTGAACATTCTTATACTGTATCGTAATTTGTTGAGTGGTTTTGTTTTATCCTTGTATAGAGCATTGTTATACTATGTACTATACAATACCCATGGCAACTGTACCTAGATTGTGAGTGAACTACCTCATCTACATCACGTAAAGGGGCTAAGGAAAGACCTGAACTCTTCACTTCATCCAATTCGTCTACCAGAGCCTTACAATGGGTGCTACCTCCACATTCGTGAGGCAATCTCTGAAGTTCTTCAGACTCTTGTAAGGCAACACCCACAATCCTATTGTATATACATTAATGTTAAAAACATTTCCAATAGCTTCAGAATACGTGTACTCAAGAGAGGTCAATCTTACTGAAATTTTCAGGAAACGGAACAGCTTTCTCCGCCTCCTCATCTTTCATTTTTCTTTCTTTCCCCTTCCCTTCACTGGCTAATGACACTCTTGCTGCATCTGGTAAAAGCTTATATTTTAAGAAATCGATACAGAATAATTAAACAATTTTACACAGGAAACCGAACATTTGCATCTGCATGAGGACATGAGAGCCATGAATTCCTCCGAGACTGCTTCGAACCGGTGTAGACTGAAGTCTCTGAACTGATCTCAAATCCAGTTATTGAGGTAAATGGGGGAAAATTACACTCTGGAGATCATCTGTGGCTCTGATTATAAGGTACAAAGTAGCATATCTACTTTCTATACTTCACTCTACCTGCTGCATCTCAGTTTTTGCTTCTCATGATGGGCATGAATGCAGCTACATCGATCTACTCATGTATCTGGTGCACTGTGCACAAGACAACAGGTAAAAAGACTACCTATCAATGGTTTATACAATCATTACACTAATGAATGATTTATAGCTTATTTAATTACACTGTACAGGTGGGACATGTCTATCTCAGAGGAGAAGTACAATTCTTACCCCCCAGAGGGAATGGGACGTACCTTGAGATCACTGAGGGAGAACAGTGTACACTCCCAGCCAAGAAGACATCTAGGAAGCAAATACATGCCTATCCTCCCACTAGAACCAGCCTCACTCATCATCGATGAACTTCACCTACTCCTCAGGATTGGAGATGTTTTGTTGAAAAACATAATACTACAGGCTGATAGTATGGACCAAAGAGTGTTGATCGAGGAAGGGCGCAGGACAGACAGACACATCCGGAAACTGGAGTCTCTCGTTAGAAGCTGTGGTGTCTCTTTCACCATCACTTCTGTATGGGAATATGCATACTAATGAATCTAATACACATTACACTATACACACATGCACAGAGTGTGAATGAGCACAACAGACCAGTTGCTGGCATGTTCACATGGACTGCTCTGACGAGGAGGGACAAGCTGAAGGTCCTGACACATCTTCCATCAACGCTCATGGAGGTGTTTGCAGTGTCTGACGCAGAGAAGATTGCCTCCCTATGGAAGGTATGTATATGACGGTATACGTATGTTTACATTATAATATACATACTATAGGACTTCATTGTCATTTACAAGGCAATGAACAGTCCAAGTCCATCTCCTGACATCCTACACTCCCAGGTATTGCTATTGAGTTTAAGTGTTGCGTTAGGTACTTTTACTTCAATAGGCTAAGAAGTGGATCAATGACTACTTAGCTCTCGGTCATCTGGAGGGGTACCAAAAGAAAAACGTGACTCCATACATGCACAGTATGGTATACCACGTACCACAACAGATTAGAGTGTATGGCAGCCTCCAGAAATTCTCTGGACAAGGTGTGTATCTCTTTGGTCACCCTTTGAGTATTACCTACCATGCAAGTATAACTATAGCTGTACTCAACATGTTACTTACAGGAGTCGAGAAGAACAATGACGTGGCCAAAAATGCGTATTACTCCTCCAATAAGCATGACCCGTGTGGCGAGATCTTACAGATAGAGAACCGACAAGATGCACTCCAGAGCTGTAGAAGAGAGAAGAGGCAATACCAAAAGAGAGATGCCACCTACTGGGCCGATGGAATTAGGGAGAAGAGAGCAAGACAGCAATGAACAGTCCTTTTTCTTTTTTTTTTTAAACGGCTTTTCTCAAAGCCACCACCAAGCAAGAGATTATTCCTCTGTGCTACCTAGCTAGCATTAGCAACTAAAGCACTGATATTTTGCTTACTGATTGCTTTCTTCCATGTAGGAATGGAGCTGAAGTCGAAGACCAATTCCCATCTCCAGGCCACCACTCGCCACGCAGATTAACGACAATGCGCTTTATGAATATTCATCATTAACTTTCTTTTTATTGCACATCATCATTTACACATGATACAAAGAGACTTCTTGTGAGAGCTTGGATGAAGCAACTAACACCATCAGCAATAACACAGTAGGGAGGCTCATCAGGCGGATGCGTACTTATGACTAGTGGAGAGGCCGGCTTATGACCAAGTAGAGGAGGCGTGATTAGTTAGGTGGGAGGCGTGCTTATGACTCATTGCCGAGATGCAACTCGCTGTTCGATCAGCTAGGCGTGTACTGTACATTTGATTGGAAGGTGGTTCGACTTGTGAATGAAGGAACACTTCTTTCTCAGGGGGGGGGGGCGTCCTGCACGCCACCGTTAAAAATTAACTCCGCGCCGCGCGCACATGCGACTAGATATGCGCATGCTCATATGTGGCAAATAATTATTCATAGACACGTGTCGTCCCGGTCAGTCACTGGAAACATGTCAGATATTAGGCAGCTTATGAGTGCGACATCTCAGCTGCAGCAGCAGCTTCAAAGTGCCGTTCGTCGCCTCGAGAGTCAGGATGGTCAGACACATATATAGCTACGCTCGAGTGTAGTAATCTATAGTCAGTGCTTCTACAGAGCAAGCTGCAGAACGATCTCCGTCTCAGCAGTCTAACTGCACGTCTAGATCCAACAGCTATTCGCTGACCCCAGTAAACAGCCAAAATCATCAAGCATATCTGGGCCAAGGTGGAGCAGGTTGGAGTCAGAGTGCAAATGCCACTACAAGGCAGCAGGAGATGACATCACTCTAACTGGAACCCAAAAAGTCTTGTTGGTAAGGTCTATGTTAGTACTCTGTAGCAGTAATTGAATGATAGGTATATATGTAGGCAAGAAACGAAAGGCAACCTCTGGAAGCAGGGGTCCATCGAGAAAGACGTTACCTACCTGGAGCCACACATTCGTTTGTCTCTCTAATTCTAATCAAGAGACCATCCCAGATGGAGAAGAACGAGCCTCACTGCAAATTGCTGGCCTAGGAGAGAAAAAAATTTCATTCTCATCATTTGCAGATGCACAAGATATATACCATGAGCTGTTGTTTCAATTCCCAAAGCTCTCCCAGGGAGGTGGGGTGGAGCTTCTAAGATTACCAGAAGGAGGAGGAAAGCGATTAGATGTCATTGCAGCACCAGATTCAGGGTATAATGTGTCATACCTTAGAGCCGTGGTTCACCATGCGAAGATATACATAAGGCCCATGCAGAGATTTATCTTTGGAACCAGTTAAGGAAGAGGTATATATATATATTGTAATTAACATCAGAATTACTTTTTTAACTGTGAAAAAGAATTACTAATATTCACACACTAGAAAATTTATCTTGACTCCCATGTGGCTATTATACTATATAACATTTGTAGGTATACACAGAACCTCCCAAAGAAACCTGTCTCAACTGCGGCACTCTTGTCTCTTTGACATCACTAAGAGAGCACATGGTTCTGTGCAAACAGAGGTAAATTTTGCCTGTGACTTTATTTACATTTTTCTACTTGGACTCTAAAGAAGTCTTGAACCAAGATCAGCAGGTGCTGAGAAAACTGTTGTGGAAGAGGATTGTTATATTAATGAGTACTATGAAGACAATCCTGTAGAATCCAATCCCGTTGAGTCCTCTGCTGTAAGTTATTATATAAGCACCTATAATGTTATTACATTGAAGTGCAGTACTACGAAGATATAATATGTCCTATGGAATTAGCTGGTGTAAGTTGTAATAATGATAAGAGTGTCTGATTTGTTAATTATGCTGACATTTTCAGAGTCCATGTAAGACAGACTTAGACCCTGTTGTAGAAGTTGTAATTCACCTCAGTAAGGAAGAAGAGTCACATAAATACCAGTACATTTTATATACAACAATGTGTCTAACTTGTAACTGTACTGCTTTCAGGACAGTTGTTGAGCTAATCAAGCACCTACAGACGAAAGTGTCTGATGTTACTTTTGATATGGTTGTTAGAAGATCTAATGTATTAAGTGATGCACTGCGGAGGATGGAAAGGACAACTTTTGATCCTAAGAATACGATAAATATAATACTGCATGTATCTAATAAGATTAATGTTATGTTTAATACGCATAAGAATAGATGTATATCAGTGTGTTTTTGTCAGTGAGGAAGGAGCCGACACTGGAGGGTTGACCAGAGAATTTTTCAGTGTAATTTCATATGCACTTAAATCAAGGTACATCACTGGCACAGGCTGTTTTCGACATGATGCTGTTGCATATCAGGTAATTATTATAATTATTGTGTACTGTAACCATTTTGACCACATGATTCAGTGTATTTCCGGCTAGGTGTACTGGCTGCTATGTCGCTTATACATGGAGGAGCGTCATTTAGGGTGTTTTGCCCTACAGTATATAGGTTTTTGTGCGGGAAAAGTGCAGCTGATCTTATTGCCAGTACAGATGAAGTTGACAATGCAGCCACAAGAGAAATCATTAAAAAGGTAACTGAATGTTACCACCAGATAATTTTGTTGAAGCTACAGTTTGCTAACTGATCTATTTTTACATGCAATGTCAATAATTATGTGCTAATGTATCTCGTATATTGAGTAACCAAAAGTGTTTTATGTAAGCATGTACAATGAACAATGGGAAGGACTTAATTGTTGTATATTCCAACATGGTATTAGATTGAGGCAGCTGGGGATGTCCAGGAATTACAAGGTCTTGCCATTGATAGCCTTGATTTGCAACTTGAATGTGGATTTAACAAAGCTATGACTAAAATACAAATAAACAATAAACTGAATATCATCTTAACAGTTACTCTACACAAAGTTGTCTTATCTTCACTTGGTGAACTTACCCAGTTTAAGGATGGGCTGTCCACTCATGGTGTTCTAGGGTCTTTAAAGAAGTATCCCCATCTGCTCATGCCATACTATTGTTGCAGTTATGATGACAAGCTAACATCAGGTTACCACGTCTTTCATTCTTGTATAAATGTACCTTCTAATTAAATGTTTGTTGCAGACACTATAAGAAACATATTTACAGATATCAGATTCTCTGACAAAGGAACCAATGATTGTGAGATGGAAGAGAGAGCATTTATGTTCTTCATTGATTACCTTGAGGATTGTGAGAAGGGTAACATTTATATGCATACAATGTTGCTGTTACTTTATATTATTATACAGTTGAATCAGGGGCAGAAGAGATGGTTTCATATGAGGATGATGATGATAACGATGAAAGTAAAGGTATAGATATATGATGATTGGCGTTTATAATGAATTGTTATTGTTGAACTTTGCTCAAATGCAGATATCCCTACTACTGTTACACTGGGAAAAGTGCTTGTATTTTTCACTGGAGCTGATACTATCCCTCCCTCGGGCTACAAATCAGGAGCATTGAACTTCAACCCCTTTAATTATTACCCAACAGCATCTACGTGCACAGTTGAATTGACCCTACCCACCAAGTATAAGGAATATGCAAATTCGAAGAAACAACTAGATTTCGCATTCCTAATGCATGGAGGTTTTGGTCTCATTTGAAAACTTAATTATCATATGTTATTGCATGCTGACTTCATTTTAGATTTATCCTACCCATGTTAAATATAATTATACGTAGTCATTAAGTTCAGATAATATGCTATTGTGTATTAAATCAAGGTCATCATCATTAAAAAACATTATTATGAAAGTTTCTGACGCACAAATTCAAGTGTTTGTACATATAAATCGACCCCGTTGCATGCACTGGGACTAAGTGGTGAAACTGTAGCTTGTAGGTCATGAAAGTCTTGCTCTTCCAGGGGGTTTGTTGTTGCAGCAACTTCAACTCTCTCAGCATCCAATGTGTTTGAAATGGGACCATTCCAGTCAACCCCATAGAATGGTAGTTCAGACTGTAGAAAGTAATGGTTTTCAGAACTACTGTTATCTCAAACATAACTCACAGTAGTAATGAGGTCTGAGGTAGATCGGGATAAACCAGCAATCCAAAGCTGAACAGGAGTCATATTACCTGCAGTAGAGAGTGGGTGGTGATTCCATCCATCTAAGAATTGGTTTATTGCTTGGTTTATTCTGGGCATGTAGATGTAGTGTAAGCAAAACATGTGAACCTCATTTTCGACATTTAACACTCTCATATCCTCCATTGCATAAAAAAGATTATAGAAGAGAACAATGCAGCTTTGAAATAGGTCACGCCAAAGGCGTTCTATTCTTTGGTTATGAACCGATCTTCCAGTTATAAAACTGCCGTGTCCAAGTCCTCTGATTGGATGCTCTAGCATATAGCTAGCTACATTAACGTTCTCTCCTCCCCTGTCTCCTCGAACACGACTGGGGAGACCTAACTTTTCAACTGCATCAGTAAAAAGATCAAGTACGGTGTTAGCTCTGTTGTCAGTTGCTCTGAGGTAGATAATATGCCTACTGTAGCCATCTATACAGCCGTGTATTATCAGCCTCCACCTGCATAAAATGTAAATAGTTGATAGAGCATCCAGACAGAGCTACTTAAAATACAGATGCATATATTATCCACTTCGTTTAGCTACTCCTTGCCCTATCACCAAATAAAGACAGTAGGTAGTATATATAACAATGCTTGTATCTAAAGATGGGTGAGGTTTACTATGGTGCCAATGTATGAAGATATAATACATATAATTGTTCATCTTCTCGTTCTTCTTCAGCCACGACAACTCAAAAGTAAATAAGATATCAAGCTCAAACTTTTAGAGGAAGACAAATAAATAATTAAATAATATCCAATATAGGGATGGTGTAAAAAGGATGGAGACAAGATAGGGATGAATTCCAGCATGAAATTACATGAGTCCCATATTGTTACACTCTCATCATTAGCTATCAGTAAACTGCTGTGACAATATATGTAGGGCTTATGTAATGGCACGCTGGAATCCATTCCTATCTTGTCTCCGTCTTTTTTACACGATCCCTACATTTAAGAAATTTTACTTGCAATACCTTATTAGTTTGTGGTAACCATCAATATGATACAATGACCTGGGAGCAGGAACTGAATATTCTCTTCTGTTGAGGACATGCAGGCGCCTTATAACTGCTCCATCTGGATCTACTCTTCTTTGAGATTCACGTACATGACTCTGCTGTACACGATAACCAAGTGAAAGTAAATGACCACGCATCTGTCGGTTTCCACATAGAGGATATTGCCCTTGAAGCTCATGGACAAGTCTGTCAAGTTCAGCATTTGTAATATTTGAATATTGTGCTCTTAATTAATAAACCAAACTCTGACATTCTTCGGTGAACAGTTCTCACAGAAACACCGATCATGTCCGATATTTGAGGAACTGAAAATCCATTTTTAATTAGAAATGACAACTGGTGCTGTGACACATCAAAGCTAGGCCTGCCCACGGTTCCTGTCTGTATTGGCAGCACCGGGTTAAAGGACTCACTCTCAACAAAACCTCTTCGCTCGTGGATGCTCGTTAGAGTAGAAAGACAATCCCTGACAATGTCAAGAGCTTGAGTTTGGGCCCTAGTCATCTGAGAAGTAGCTTCTAGCATGACCAATTCTCGGTAAACAAACTCCAATGAAACTATAAAAGAGTCGAGAACATCATCTGGTATATCTCTTCCATCTGCATAAGTAGACAGGTCACCCGAGACACATCTCAAAATCCTCACTGACACCTCGGCCATGGGAATGCCCACTTTTGACCTTTGACCGCTAGCTTCTCGGCCTATAAAACGCGCCCCCTCTCCTTTTCAACGGATGTCACCGGCTCTTTCCCATTACGGTTTACGGACACTTCTTCTTCTTTATAACCTCCACTTAAGGAGGGTAGCCCAGAGTTGGGGTGAACTAATCAGAGTCTATCGAAAGAAGACGGGTTCGAGTGGAGAAGAGGCGGTAGACAAGTTCGATACATGAGTGCTGGAATGATGTGTCTGCGATCCATTCGGTTCTTAGAACCAAGTTTAGGAAACATTGTCTATCTTCGGAATAGGTGGACTTTAGGAGGTGGGGCATGTATTCTGTATTACGGATATGATTGAGCACTGGGCAGGAGGCTACAATGTGGCTCGCGGACTCAGTAGAAGCTTTACAAAGTTTGCAGACGTTGGGAGAGAGGTTCGAGTATTCCATGTCTAATCCGATGCAGTTAAATAGGAGTCTCATCCTGAATATGTTCTTTGACATACTCGGGTAGCCTCTAGTCACTCCCCAGTGAGGGTATGCTTTGTGTGGACAGGGGAGAGGATGGTCTGAGATAGGCAGGTGATCACATTCATCTAGGAATTTGGATGTATTATCAATTAAGATAGTACGTCTAACCAGCCTTTTCCATCGTAGTTTAGACATGTTCAAAAGAAGGATCTCATCCGGTGAAGGGAGATTGAGGTCAGAGGTGATGGAACGAAGGTTGGGAATAAGGCTGCGTGGAGAAAGTGAGGAGGAGTTGGAAAGTCTCTCTTCTAGTACGGCTCGTGGTGGACTGTCACTGGGTATACTACTGAACGAGAAGAGAAAATTCAACTGACGACCTTGGATGATGCTCTTTATCGGAAGAGTGGCTAAAGATTGCTGCAGAGCCAGCGATTTGCAGCGGATAGGCATGCCAGTGATGGTTCGTAATATTTTCCTGTGAGTTCTTTCAATAAGGAGAAGTTCAGGTTGAGTGAGAGACCAGGTTTCAGAGCCGAATAGTAAAATAGGGAGGCAGAAGGATTTGTAAAGATGTAGCAAGGTCAGAGGGTGAAGGCAGCCAGCTCGAGATCCTACTGAGTTCAGGGAGTAGAAAGCTCTTCTGCAATTCATACATCTCTCTGATGTTCTAAGAAGTGATGATGATTGGATGGATCTGAGAATGCCAAGATGGTGGTAAGAGTCTTTCTCAGGAATAACATCGTTTCTAATTGTCCACTGTCTGCGAGAGCGATTCCGAGAGCGAGTAGAGGAGGACTCACCAAACACTAGGATGGCTGATTTTGAAGCATTGAACTGATAATGCCATTTTAGTGCATACTGGTCAACAATCTGGAGCATTTCTTGCAGGTCTTCTCTGGAGTCAGTTATCAAAGAGAGATCGTCTGCATACATAGGTAACCAGTATATGTCCCATTGATAGATACTCCACAGCCAGAGTTGGAGAGTTGATG
>JAODVQ020294943.1:0-12410 GCA_025400075.2 Phenganax stokvisi
ATATGTATGGAGGTATAGTTCCACTAATGTATGGCGAGAGGGTTCCACATTCTCTGTACATCAAATAAACCAATTCGATACTCAGTGAAGCTTCAATACTAATGATCAAACGAACTAATAGGATACAATGAACAAGGAACTCAGTGTGCTTGTAGTGTGATGCTGATGCAATTTGCTCATAATATATTAAGCCTTTACAAGTACAGTATATTATACTTACCAGTTCAGTTTCTCGTGGTTCAACACCAAGTGATATGGTGACGGCCTTGACCAGATGAAGCACCCTCTCGTGAGCAAGACTAGCTCTCTTCTGTATGGCCAAGTCTCTAACCATAGGCTCCATCTCTGATATTGGAAGATTGTAGTATTTCATGTTGATATTGGGCAGCTTCTTTTCTGTATGTTGAATGAAAAACATGTCGTGCCACCAAATTTTTAATAAATGGCCATTCAAATCACCATAAGGTACTTTTCTTACATTATAATTATATACATTATACATTCAGTGCCTATCTAGGTAGCTCCATGAAATGGACACCTCCAAATGGAAACCCTCTATAAAGGATACATTTTATGTAAGGTCCCTATATTGAGATGACATTTGAGGTTAATATATACAGGCTAAAGGCTGTGGTCTAGGAGTCTACTATATGAGTGCTGAGGGAGACTATTGCTTCTAATACATTTTTAACCACTGAAGTTAGGATAATCTCTATGTAAATGAACAAAATTTAGTGATCCTTTAGAGGTTCCACTTAGCGTATGTTATAGAATTTTAACTTTTGAGTGTGCACGGGTCCCGGAAAAATCCGTGGCGTGTCGTGAGGCTGTGAGTGCAGTTGGAAAACTGTTGGATTTTGTTCATCAGTTCCTTCGCAGCACGAATTGTGATGCTCGTGGTGCAGGTGTGACTGGCAAGTGGCTTGTGGATCACATCTCTGCCGGACAACCGAAACTTCACAACCTTGGATGACCTCTGTGGTGTTTAAAAATCAACACACACACACACACATACTACTGCAATAGAAACCTGAGGTATCCAGAGTGAGATTGGATCTGATGGTGATACGGGTATTTCAGATGAGCAGTTGACTCTCATATCAAACACTCCACCTCCCTAAGAAGGAGAATGAGAGTGAAACATGAGATAGAGAGCTTTGATCGCTGTTCTGTGATTTATTAGGCTCTATGGAGGAATGGAACATCACAGTGGTACTGCAGTCACTATTGTAGTATGGGGTGCCTAGGCATTGCTAGCACAGATGATGGAGCCATCTCCAAGTCGGGCATGAGAATAGAGAAAGAGTAGCAAACCAAATGATTATTTAAAGGTTATAGTAGTCTGGAGGATAGCTATATAGCTAATGTCTAAATAAAAGATAGTGTAATTGAAAAATAAGAAAAAATAGAACTTACATCACCAGAATTAGTGATATGAGCAGAGAGATACGCTGAAGGAACGGTGTCCTCGATATCAACCTTCCATACACTGCTGCAGAAATCTGTAAATTCTACTCTGGGGAACTGGTCAGAGGGATTGGGAAAAAAACAAGTGAGAACGTTTAGTCAAAACCAGTGAAAAATAGAGCAAAGTTTGGACTACCATAATGGCACACAGCAGAAATTTTCACACTAAACTAATTACTATCCAGAATTAAAGTTTATGCTATATCTACACGTATTAATGCAGGCAAAAAATTCAGGCAAATTCTGGATTTAGCATCAAATGCATACCATGACTTTTGACCCAGATATCTGAATGTTGCGAATATCAAGTTGGTAGAGTTGGTTGAAGTCTCCGGAAAGACGGACGACGTACTTTTGTCCTTTGATTCTTGTGGACACTCTCCCTATTGGGGGCAATGATACAGCCATACTTTTCACGTTATACAATAACTACACCTCTCATTTCAGGCAGACCGTATGGAGGGATTACCGGGAATCTTGAGTGAAAGCCACTCCCAATGCAATCACCTGCAAGAGTATATATGTAGAAAACCAGTTGCATAACAGTGCTATGTAGATATCTATGACACCATATAATATTGGGGCCAAGTTTAAAAGGGTTATGATATTATATTATATACAGCTAGTACAAACCAATCAAAAATAATGGGATACTGCGAAACAATGCAGTTTCATTATACTTTAACAAAATTCGGTAGTAAAAATTATCTATGTAAAGGAATAATATGTTGTACCAAAGTCTCTGCTGCAGAAGTGTTTGGTGTTGGTGATGTTTTTGAGGTTCTTGTAGAGAAGCAGCCCCCCACAAGACTTGGAGTGGGCCACCTTCTTTGGTACAAACGTACAGCCACTCTCCAGATCAAAACATGCATCATCGAATGTGTTGTATCTCTGAAGGCAGACATATTCACTCAACAGAGCAGTCATCACCCGTGAAGATATCCTGAGTTGAAGCAGTAAACTTAGTATAGCTGTATGTTATTGTATCATTGGTTTGGTCTAATATTTCGAAATTGTTAATACTGCTACACTTCCTTGGATCATACGTAATGTGTATATAATGTGAGTGCACTGACTTTTTATTGCGCCAGCCAAATTGGGCATTTTTGCTGAGATCTTTCTTTTTTCCTGCAGAGAGAGAGAGATACAGGGAGTTGTTCATTTTTACTTGGATGAAATCCTGCGTTTTAATCGAGTAGAGTTTAACAGAGCAAAGAATAGAGGGTGGACAGACAAGGAATGCAGAAGGTGACCTTTTGAAATGGCTGCCATGACTGTGAATTTTCCCCGACGACTGTGACTGACAGTCACTTGCTTTGGATTTTTAATGTCAATCAGTTGATGATAGGCTCCGAATTCTACAACGTGAAAAATGTGGCCCTGTCGACCGGGGCTTCGTCGTGATCCAACGGGACACTGTTTGGCAACAGAGTCAAACTGTTTACGAACGACACTCTTTGATCTGGGGTTGGGAGCTCCACGGAAGTGAGAGTAGTAGTGTCCAGATCTAACTCTCTCAAGCCATTTCTGTGAGGAGCAAGTTTAAAATATCAAATCAATCAATTTAAAAAACTAACTATAAAAGTCTCATTTACACAGACACCCTTTAAGCCAGTTTGGAAACTGATTTTAAATTTAGTATTATTCAAAGTGAACTTACATAATCCTTCTTTTGAAACTCAAGAAGTTTTGGACCTGAAGGCCAGGCAAACACTTCGATTCCCTCGTCACTTCCCCTACGAGTCACTGAGCGGAAGGGCTGCGGAAGTATCGGTCTGACTCTGGAGATATATTTCTTATCCTTGATGTGACGAGAGAGCATCCATTCCACAGACACATAGGCCGGAGACAGACTATGGTAAATGTGTTCAAACGGTTCCACAATCACCTGCTGTTCAGTATTAACTGTCATTTTTGTTCCTGTATTAAAAATGAGTAAGTTTGAATTTATAAACTAATTGTGAAGCTGATACAAAGTTCCCTTAGGCCTCACGGCTGCAAATGAGCCTTGCAATGAGGATGTGTCCACTATAATACAGGGACTTTTATACCATCGAAGGACTTAAATAAGATTAGAGAGTTGGCTTACGTGGTAGAGTAAAGGTGAGGTTCCACTGCGGCAATCGAGTGTCGTACTCTACACCACCAATCTTCACACGAACCTCTTTAGGCAGTGGAACTGTACCCTTTCCTTCTGTCACATTAACCAAAGCCAGTAGCTCTACCTGTTATAGCAAACTCATATAGCTAATTGATAACTCACATTAGATTTACTTAGGTTTTGAAATTTGCAGCAATTATGGTATTAGGTGGTTAAACTTACGACATCCAGTTTCTTGGGGTTTATGCGGTGACCCGAGTGAGGTATTTGCGCGTACAAAAACTTCTCTTTATCGTCGTACTGATACCTGTCCGGAGTACGATGCGGGATTTTTCTTGGTCGACAGTAAGGGGTCGGATTGATGGGACGGACGGGGAGGTTTCCATAGTACTTTTTCTCCAGGTCGTCCAGAAAATAGGGTCCCAGAACAGTGTAAGGAGAGAAGATTCTCCGAGCACTGGCATCAAAAGTGTAAAAATACGCTCCATCGACAATCAAGTAAAATTTTCTGGAAAAATTACGCTAATATTATATATCTGAAAAAGATTTACAGTGTATTATACCGAAACAAGGGTCTGCCGTCTTTTCTCTTGATGTTAATGTAGGCAGTCCAGCGGTAGGAGCTACCGCACGAGCCCCCCGCCGTGCCTTCGATCCGCGACCCTCTGTCCTTCGAAACTTCGGGCTTTACGCCCGAACCCCCGTAGAAGCGCCTCGGAAGAGATGAGAGAAACAGACCGCTGCACTTTCTGTTGAGTCTCTTCACCGGTTTGGAGAATTCTATGTCAAATATGACGTCGAGGTTTTTGGTAACTCTCGCCACGGAATAAGGAGCTGGCGAGACAGACGTGATTTCGACGCACGAAGGGAAGGATTCCAGGTTGATCATTCCAGCTCGTACTAAATATAAGTGCATATGAATCAATGTTAGAGCGAAGTTCAGCGTTCTAAGATAGTTGGACGCCATTTCTTATCGACTGGTTGTTTTGTTTCTTCGCCTCTCTTCTCTTTTGCAATGCAAAAAGTGTTCCCGCGCGCGGAGATTGCGCATGCTCACTATGATTTGCGCTCTTTCTCTCTATTTATGCGTGGCGTGTGTACGAAAGAAATTTTAAAATCACCCTGCAAGCACATCGCGAGAAAGAGAGCGTTGCGTGTGACTACTCTTGCTCTTGGAACCACTAGGAATGGCAACGGTCGGGGAGGATGCCGTCCCGCCTACTGCACCGGACGTCACATACGATGCCACGTTATTAGACGATCAAACACAACCGTCACCCAGTAGCAGAGAGGAGAAGGAGGAGGTAGAGAACAAGAGAGAAACGGAGCCTGCTAGAGAAAAGTCAGTGAGGTTTAAAGAAGAGGTAGAGAGGGAGATATCACCAGCTGGAGCAGAGGAAGAGAAAGATGAGTGGATGGATATATTGGGCAGTGGTGACCTGAAGAAAAAGGTTAAAATAACTTTTCTGTGTCCACTTACATATTTATATATTTGATTTATAACATAATAGCTATTTACTTAGAATGCATGATTAGAGACATGTAAATTTCAATAGAGACCGTTAGTGGAGCTATCACACCAAACAGTGGGGAATTTGGAAAACTGTTCAGTACATTTCGAAATACAATTTTCAATGCATGTACATATACATATATTTTAGCAGTGCAACAGAATAAATTTATTTTCGTAATGCTGCAAAATAACTTGCACAATTATGTATGCTAAGGCCACATAGGCAATTTTGTTGAAAATGTGTTTCTTGAGTTAAAAAACTATCTGCTATACAGAATCACTGTATGGGTATTATATTATAGGTGGTGAGAGAGGGAAGAGGGGTGGACACAAGACCCTGTCCTCTCTCTCGAGTCAGGATCCGAACGAAGGGACAACTCGACAATGGTGCAGTAGTCGATAAACACAGTTCAATACCCTTCACTCTAGGAGACGGTGACGTTCTGCAAGGTCGGTAGTATAAAGTGAATTTTAGAATACTCAGTAATGGAATGAATTCTTGTATAGCGTGGGACTTGTCAGTGTCGCTAATGGAGATTGGTGAGTTAGCTCTAGTGAGAACCAGTCCCAGATTTGCATATGGAAGACAAGGCAGGTATGTGATATTAACACACAACAAAGCTCCACCACTTGACACACTTAATTTCATTAGAGTGAGTGTGGCTATGTAAGAGCTGCATTAAGTACAAGTGGAACGAAAATTTAATTGTACTATAGCAGTGTTTTAGCTATATTAACCCTTTTATGCTGCTACACTCACTTTAAATAAACTTTATTAATTTCCAGGGGTAATGATGTACCCACCAATGCTAGTATAACGTATGAAATAGAGTTACTTGATGTACAGCCACCAGTCGACTTTGCTACAGTATCTGAGAAAGAACTGACCGTTCTAGTGTAAGAAATCTCTCTCTCTGTTCTCATGCCCGACTTGTGGGGGGTCCTGTCACCCGTGCCTGCTTGGTCCAAAAAGCCCAGGCATAACTTGGTTTAATGGTTACCGTGGTTACCACTTATAGATGTCCCATGCCTCATAGAGGCTAATCATTGAACAGAGTGAGTGAGGCTACAACTATCAGCTGTGCATACCTGTTCAATGGAGTGTGCCTATAGGCAGAGAGAGATCCCATGTCCGCTGCAACTCTGGACTCTCACTCTCTCAATAATGTATTTATAATTATTATGAGCCTTTATTCTTGCTTTATTTTACTCCACTTATTGGTGTAGAGATCGAAAGAGAATTCGAGGAAATGAACTATTTCAGAGGAAAGACTATGAATTAGCCGTCAACTCTTACGACAAGTTAGAATTTTTTGTTTTTTCTTGTCTCTATGTGTTTCCCCTTCTTCTATAGGGCTCTGAAGCTAATTGACAGCTATATTAAAGAGGTATTACATACATAAGCTATGTGTGCATGTTGTATACATGTGTAAATGTATGAAAAACTGCTGAAAAACTGCTGAAAAACTGCTAAAAAACTAATGAAAAAAGTTGTTAAAATTTTTTTAGCACGGAGATGATGAACTTCCCACTGCAATATCAGACATGCACATTCGATGTCTCAATAACTTGGCCGCCGCCTACCTCAAGGTTACTATATAGCTCTATAGGTGATTACATCATGATGATGTCATTGGAATGATCCACAGGTCGAAAGATATAAAGAGTCACAGGAAGCTTGTAAGAAGGTTCTGGAGAAAGAGCCTGAGAACGTCAAGGCTCTATTCAGATATGGCAAGGTTTGAAATATTGTCCTTTCTTGCTAGGCTCTCTGTGTATAATTTGTATATCTAGCATAATTATGAGTTGTTTAAAACAAGTGTAGCAATATAGGCTATTTAATGCAAGTGGAATGAAAACGCACTCTTTGACTGTATCCTATTGTTCTTGATTGGTTTTGCTCTATCTTTAGTAAATTTAGTGCTTATATACTGCTTTACTTCCTTTAAATTTAGCCATTTTATAATTCTTAAAATGCGATCTTTTGTTTCTGTTCTTTCACTGTGTGTAGGTACTTTCAATACAAGGTGAAGTGGCTGAGGCAGTCCTCCACCTTCAAAAGGCATTAAAACTTAATCCTGACGAAAAGGTAGTCAATTTCCCCTGCTAACAACTCGTGACCCTGTGATTATTTTAATCTCAGGCTATACAGGCAGAGCTACAGAAAGCGGTGAGAAAGAAGGAGAGAGTGGAGAAGGAGGAGAGAGAAATGTATCAGAGGATGGTCAACAGCTCCACCAGCAGAACACGGGAAAACACTAACACTAGGCCTTCTCTATGGAGAAAAATAGTATGTTGGACATCAATATTCTTCCATCAGCGCTCAAACCCTCTGTGGTTGGATATGGCCATGCTGATGCGGCCTTTGATGGGAAATAACAGCTTACTAGTGTATAATAGTGTAGGCCTATATACTAATGTATAGTGTAGGCCTATTATTTCTAGAATCTCTATTCTATCCCTGTGACATGGTGCGAGGTAGAAATGTTTTGTTCCCCTTATCGTATTGCTATCCTGGTATCTTTACTTGCTACAGATACAGGGACCTCTACCTTATCTGGCTGTAGCTGCAGTGGTGGGTGTGGCTGGTATTGCCATTGCATACTACTTGACTCAGACCTAGCAGCAATATATAGCTGTGACTATAGTGTGTTGACCAATTCTCCTTGGCAAGATTCGTGCTCTTAAAGTACTGTATGTTTGTAATATCAAATTATTATAATTATTATGTATATTATTATACACCTTTTTAAAATACCAAGCTGGATAATCTGTCACAAGTATCGTTATCGTATACATACATTATTGTGATGTTATAATTTAATAAAGATTTTTTCACTATTTGATGGATCTGACTATTTTTGAATTGGGTTGATGGCCACTGAGATACATAGTGTATTATGGGGATCCCTGAGCGAATACTGAAATCTAACCCAACTTGGAGTTACCCTATAGTGGAGCGAATGAATTTCATGGACAACTTATCCAGCCATTTCTCCTTCAGAAATATGACCTGCAAATACAATTTTGTATATGGCTAAGTTAAGATGGAGAGTC
This sequence comes from Phenganax stokvisi, assembly GCA_025400075.2. Lineage (NCBI taxonomy): Eukaryota > Metazoa > Cnidaria > Anthozoa > Malacalcyonacea > Clavulariidae > Phenganax > Phenganax stokvisi. The sequence continues at coordinate 8,139 of JAODVQ020294943.1, forward strand.
TAGTGAGACTAGTAGGTCAATGATTGTACTAATGACTGTGTCTCTGGTGGTTGTGGGATCTCGACTGGAAGTAGCAATGATGGTAATCTTTCTCTCCTCCTCTAAATCTTGTATCCTCATCCTTTCACCCACCTAATATCATCATATTAATAGTTTCCATTTACTATGATATATTTACTGCATAACTTCAGCTAGATTGGAGTTGGATAGACAACTTGAACTAGCACTGTATATACATGTATGGTCAATATAATATATATTGAATGTGGATTTGAGGTTTTTGTGGTTTCTTAGCAAGGTTTGCATGAAATTTGTATCAGTGATGGTTCAAATAGTGTAAATTAACCTCAGCAGTGGATGAGGTGTTGGGAAGATCTTGTTTGGTGCAGACTAAGAGAAGAGGAAGTCCAGTGAGGGAAGGAGAAGAGAGAGCTCCTGTCAGAGCCTTTCGACTCTCCTCCATCTGCTCTTTGCTACTACTACTGTCCACCACATACACCTGTAGAGACAATTGATTTCACGCCTCTCTTTCCATCTCATTCTCTTCCAATTCTCCGCCATGAATCAAATCAAATTCAAGCAAGGCAAAATAATCATGAATGATTAAAATACCGGAGCAGGTGTGATTAGATATAACTTACAATGAGATGTTTACAGGTAAAGTATCTGTCCCAGTACATTCGTATCTGCTCACTTCCACCGAGCTCTTGAAAATTCAGTGTTAAGTGCTCCCGTACGTTTACCGTCTTGAATGCAAACCCTGCAACCAGTTCATATTCATAACTTAATAGCTTTTTAGTCTTTTTTAGACTCCACATGGAGAGAGGAAAGAGTCTAATAAACTTATAGCTGTTTTATTGACTGAGCAGATTCGCCTTTGAATACTTCAAAAGCTATTGACTTACCCATGGTGGGAGAAGGATCCTCATTATCTTCCAATTCTCCAGCCAGGGTGGCCAGAAGGGTCGATTTGCCTGCACCCTGTAGCCCCAACACTAGGATACTGACTTCGCTCCTGGGCTGCGGCCGGGGACCGAAACAGCACGGACACAATCGTCGGATACACTGTGTCATGAGAATGTGGGTGGGGCTGAGCTCTGCAAAAGCACACACTGTGGTTATCAAATAATTATTTCTTACAGTATAACAGAGGATGCGGCAAACGGCGCAGAGAAAACTGCAGCCACTGCATCTTCCTGGACCCGGTTTGCCATCAGCAGTATCCATAAAAATAATCGTCAGCTCAAAACTCTCCTCGGCCTTAGAAGTTTTCGTATCTGCGCGCGCATACGTTGAGAATAATAATACGTCAAGCATACTCACGTGATCAGGTTCAAGTCTCGTGACCACCAGAGCATGCGCACAAATGTAACCGAGGTGGAAAAGGAGAGCGAGAGGGTGGAGCAACTATTAACAGAGATTCGTCTGTATCTCACAGAAGAAAAGATACAAAGCGTTATTGTTGGAGGCCGACTGGAGAAAGTGACGGGTGCGTTTTGATGCATAACACACAGTAGTTGGCACTTCTATAGCCGACCGTGTTTTCAGGTCGTGTAGCAATTGTTAGTGAACATTCAACGTGACTCGTACGAAAGGTTTAGCTTTAGCATAGATACAGAGGGGGTTTAGAGTCGTAACGAAACTAGAACAATTTATACCCTCCACCGTCTGTACTAGACTAAGTTTATGCAGCGTTATTAGAAAGGAGTGGATTGTAGCCTTATAGCATTAGTAAAAAATAAGAAGTAATCTCCAATGGCTGTTCCACCACAGAGGAAAGGAGAAATGTCGGTCGGCGGGTTCAAGAAGCAGTACAACAAGTTTACTCAGGTACTGTATATTGTGTGTATAGCTATGCATGTATCCTATTTCTCCCCTCGTGTCTTTCTGTTTTACATCTTACCTCCTCCCCTCCCTCTCCTGCTCCTTCTCCTCCTCCTCCTCCTCCTCCTCCTCCTTCTCCTCCTGCAGTATATGACTGAGAAGATGGGGAAAGATGAAGGAACGAGGATAGAAGATGACTATAAGGATTTAGAACGAGTAAGCATGTTAAACAGATACCATCAAATCCCACACACACACACACACACACACTCAATCAATCTAAATCTATAGTTTTAGTTTCAATGGACTATCTAGTTATTCCAGATTGCTGACTTTGCGTTGAATGTCCCAAATTGTGTCTTAATTCAGTTTCCTTCCTATTGAAGATACACATACACGTACAGCATTAGTCTTAATACGTAGCTGACAGTGTAATATTGTACAAGTGTGGGTAAGTGAGTGAGAGCATCCTGTTGTAAGGTGACTAGACATCACTACTAATGGCTTCATGTATCTCTTGGTTGTTACTTCATGTAAGGAATCACGAAATCTCTTGGTTGTACTGTGTTATCCAGACTAGCTAATAGTAATAGTGAAAGTACTCCATGGTGATGATGTGTTTCATATAGGAGACCACCTTCCCTCTAATGTAAACTGGCTTTTCATGCCCGTTCCTTTTCTTTAGCCTGGTGGTTATTTTAACTCTCTAGAACTCTCTCTAAAATCCACTCACTCACAAACATTGGATACTCACTAATATTTCATAACCCACCGTAAGATGGTGGTTCACTGGACACTCTTGATAGTGCTGACGTGTCATTTTAGAGTTGGTTTACATTGTTGGGTTGGGTGTGGCAGGAAATGACTGTGATATTATTGATACTTTGTGTGAGAAACAATTCAGATGAGGTTGTGCACTATTAATCATCTCACACTTAGGAACACTAAAGCTACATACAGTATGTATATATGTACGTTCACAATTTTTTTACCCCACAGTACTTGCCAAGCACTTAAAATCTTTCGGCGTGGCACTGTAAGGTGTCATTCCCTTCACTGTACAATATTTTGAGTTCAACATAGACCATTTAGAATAACTATATACTGTTCTGCTGACTCGGAAATCTCTGTAGAAGTGTGTTGCATAATCTGCAACCTAACACAGATTGCCATGTGAATAAGGTCGTTGGGGTCATTGACCTTAATATTTCACCATTCCCAATTCACAATCTTATGACCAATCAATGATTACTCCCTCTCTCTCTCTCTCTGTCCCCACACATCATGTACATGTATAGTCCCACCACTAGCTGGACGCCATACAGTATATTCATAGTGAGTAGGAGGTGGAAGGTGTAGTGTATGACAGAGCTATGTTTATTCTCTTAGAAAACTGATGCCACAGTGTCGGCAGTGGAATTAATGATTGGTAAAACCAAAGAATTTCTTCAACCAAATCCAAGTTAGTAACTCTTACAGGGTACATGAATATAGCAGGAATTGTCTGTTGTTCCTTTGCCTTGTTTCATATTATTGTGTAATAGAAGATTTAAAGTAATTGTAGCAGTATATAAGCTAGTACTAAATATAGAAATGTTCCTAAAGATGGAACAAACAAATCTAGTACAATGGGATAGAGTGATAGAATGCAATTTCGTTCTACTTGTACTAATTATATACTGCTATATACACTTCCTTGAAGTGGTGTTGTTGTACTGTTCTCATATTAGCTGCTCGACTGAGAATGTCGATGAAGAAGAGTAGTCCCTATCCTCAGCCTGAGACAGCTCTCGGTGATGTCATGATTAAAGGAGGAACTGATTTAGGAGATGACTCTTCATTTGGTAAGTCTGGGACATTGTACAGTAGAGACTCATTAAAGTGAACTCCAGGGGACTAGTTAAAATGTTCACACAAACAGGAGTTTCATTTAAAGAGTATATAGCTATAGTATAGTGTATGCTATAGAAGGGATTTTAGAGTTGTTCAACCTAAGGGGGTATTTTTGAAACATCGTATGTACATGTATGTGCATTTCACTGAGAGTGATAATGGGGAATTAGAACAATGTGATGAATGTTGTATACATATGTATGCAAGGCACACACAAGTGGGCTGGCCGTCCAGAGTTAGTAACTGTTGTTGCTTGTAAACTAGTCTCTCCTTAGAGATTTGTGTTTTGTTGTTGTTTGTGTAACACTATTGTCTAGCCGGACATGTACTATATGTATATATAGTAGATTGATAAGATTGTGGTGTGTTGTATAGTGATTGATAATGTTTGTGTGTTGTATGTACATACATTGTGTGTTGATTTTCAGGTCTTGCTCTGTTGGATGTGGGAGAAAAGATGAAGCAACTGGGAGACATCAAGGATAGCTTGGTGAGTTATGTGAAGAGAGAGAGAGAGAGAGAGAGAGAGAGAGAGAGAGAGAGAGAGAGAGAGAG